>PVLC010011004.1:0-48513 GCA_004027655.1 Graphiurus murinus
AGCCGGGCGTGGTGGCGCACGCTTGTAATCCCAGCATTCGGGAGGCTGAGACCAGAGGATCCGGGTTCGCGGCCAGCCTCAGCTACCTAGTGAGGCACTCCGCAACTTAGTGAGACTCGGTTTCAAAATAAAGAATAAAAAATAGGGCTGGGGTGTAGCTCGGAGGTAGAATGCCCCTAAGTTCAATCCCCAGTACCGCAAAAAAAAAAAAAAAAAAAAAAAAAAAAAAAAAAAAAAAAAAAAAAAAAAAAAAAAAAAAAAAAAAGAATAATTATAACCTAAATCATGTTAATATTTCTATTAGAATATTATAGAATTATATAATCACTTCACTTTTCTTTGAGAATAAACATTAGGTATTTTTCATGTTTATGAGAATTCTTGTAATTTTGTGTGAGACCTGGAACCAGCCTTGTTACATACCAAAGTCAGAAACAAGAATTTAATAACTTCTACCTTCCAAATGACTTTTCGTATACTTTTATTGGTGCACTGTAGTTATACATCATACTGAGGTTCAAAGTCATACAAGCAAACTTGACTTTTAAAAGTGGGAAGTCTCCATAAATATCAAACTATAATTTAACAATTTTGGTAATTTTAAAACCCAAGCACAAAAGAATCCTTGAATTCTTTTTTAAATAAGGAGGAGATAAACTTGGCTTAAAAGCACAAAATCTTGAGAATTTCTGAAATTCTTGGAAATTCTGTATGCAACAAAATATTTTATGCCTTGCCAACACACACGCACACACAAATTCAGGGTCATTATTTATTTCATCTCTCAACATATGAATAAGCTATACTTGAAAGTGAAAACTGTACAAAAACATTTGTCAAATGAATCTTAAAATTAGCTTCTTTGAAATTTTACCTTTTAGGGAAATTTTCTATTCAGAAGTCAGAAACCTAAGTGTTTAGTACTTAAATTTCATTTTTGGTACATAGTTTATAGAAAGCACATTATTCCTTCAGTCCAATTTTTCTTCCCACAAAATTTCTCAAAAAATATATTAGAATGTCTCTAAGCAATAATCTATGCTAAATTATTATAGGAAAAACACCAAAGGTATACCACCCAATTTTGTGATCGTTCCATAAACTGACAGCAAAACGCAATGGACAAAAAACAATGAAGAAGAATTAGAATATTCAGTATTAGTTTTGTAAATCTCTTAATCAAGTCACTTATTTTAAACCACAGCCTAGTAATCTATCAAAATTTGGCCCAATTTGCCTTGCTAATCTCAAATGATTTATAGACTAGTGTCTCAAATTAGTCTCTCATCATTAAAATCTACTGGAGCACATGTTAAAATCAATTCAATGATCTTCCCTAAGGAATTCAGTATTTGGGGCTAAGGAATCTGTGGGGTTTTTTTGTTGTGGTGGTGGTGGCAGTGGTGTTTGTTTGTTTGTATGGCACTGGGGATTGAAACCAGGGGCATTCTACCCCTGAGCTACACCCCCTGCCCTATTTTATTTTTTTGTTTTGAAACAGGGTCTTCACTAAGTTGCAGAGGATCTTGTTAAGTTGCTGAGGCTGGCCTCGAACATGCCATCCTCCTGTCTCAGGCTTCCAAGTACCGGGATTACAGGCATGTGCTACCATGCCCAGTGAACATAGACTCTTAATAAATGTACACAGAGAGTTATAGATATCTTTGTGCATTATATATAGATAAATTACGTGCACTATACACACACACACATATATATATGTGTGTGTGTGTTATGTAACATATATATATATATATATGTACACTGAAATGTCTAGAAACATTATCAACTCAGTAACAATGAACACAAGCCCCCAGATACTGATTTGTAAATACCTTTCTCCAATAAAAGAAACTATGGTTTATTTGAGAAATGGCTGATTCCAATGTTGTATCAGGAAAAGGATGAATCTGGAACATCTTGTAATGGTAGAAAGTAAGAAAGTCCTCAAAAAAAATTATGCAGATACAATAAAAGGACACAGATTGCAACTTTAATAGGCTCCTACTGGCTAAATATGGGTCAATTTGTGTCATAAAATAATGACAATAAATTATTATAGCTCATAAAATAAGAATTCATGAGTCCACAAAAGACAGAAGGAGAGAGGGAGGGAGAGAGGGAGGGAAGGAGGAGGGAGGGAAAGGGGAGGGGAAGGGAAGATTGATTCTCAGCCCTGTATGACTTCTGTGAATTGTTCTCTTTCTACAAGTTTTTCTTATCCAACATCATAAGCAGACTGGTATTCAACCAATGAATAATACTGACCGCACTGCACATTTCTGTGTATGTCCTGTTGTTCAAGTTCTTTGCCCCATGAAATTAGACCCCCTTTGCCCTCTTCGAACTCTTGTCTCCTAAATTCAGCAGTATTGCTGGGCACAGCTTGAGTTCCCCAATCCTGCACCACGTTCTGGAAATTGCCTCCACTTCAGAAATCCTGAGAAGTTGCGGAACTCACCTGGTGCTTCCTTCTCTCAGGAATCCCAGTTTTGTTCTATTTTGTCTAACCTCTGAAGACAGTGACATTTAATTGTTTATGACAGAAGATTCCCAAACCATTTATTCCTTTATGACCAGAGCCATTTGTATTGATTTCTTACATTAACTTTTGAAGAGATAATGTATTCAGGTATATAAACACTTTGTGTTCCTTAAAAGGTGTAGTGAAACAGAATGAATGCTAAATGGAAATAGGTGGTCCAAGCAATCTATTTTTTTAAAGGGAGTTACCGCAACACATCTGCCAGCTGAGACAGAGACCCAACAATACAGGAAAGAGAGGGGATACTGATGAGAACAAAACCTTACAGAGGTGACGGGGTGTGGGACTCAGCACACAAGGAGGCTTCGCCTTAGATGCAACACACAGAGCTCATTCACAACAATAGGAGCAAAAGTAGCAGTAAACTTGGGTGAGAATGGTAATTGCTAGAGAGCTTCCACTGACTTCTGTTTTCTGCAAAAATAAAAGGCAAAGTCATCAATAAATCTCTCTAGCTCAATCTCAGGGAAGCTGGTTGTAATGTATAAGAGGCCCTATAGAAAGATTGACATGACAAAGTATTACAGGAGGCCTCTAGCCTACAGTCAAGGAGGAGAGGATGCCCTTCGCCCAACACCCAGGAGGAACTTGGAAGCTGAGGAGTGAGTTGTGAAGCAGATCCTCCTAAGGTGGATCCCTGCGCTCCCCACAGTCCCAGTGCCAACACCTGCACTGCAGGCTTGCAAGAGACCTCGAGGCAGATGCACCCAACTAAGCTGCACCTGGATTCCTGACCCAGCAAGCTAATAAATGTTGCTTTAAACCACAAAGTGTGAGTACCACTTGTTATGTATAGCCTCAGGTGACTAATGTGGCTATTCAAACCAAGAAGTGGGGTACTGCCATAACAAACTAAAAATATAGGCATAGCTTTGGAATAGGCAATAGAGACAGAGGCTAGAAGGATTTGAATAAGCAGAATAAACAGAGTCCAAATGGCCTTGAAGAGACTGTTAGTAGAAATCTGGACTTTAGGGACACTGCCAGTGATAGCACAAAGGACATAAGGAACATGTTACAGAAAATGGGAAGAAAGGGGGTCTTTCCTGTGTGGCAGCAGAAAGCTTAGCAATACCATCACTCCCACCACCACTACCACCACCACCACCCATGGTTATTTGGAAAGTCCAAAATGTGCCTCCTGATCAGAGCGATCTATCAAAGATTTCCAGGCAAGCATCAAAGTTTTCTCTTGGCTTCTTCTTGCTGTAAGAGGAAATAAATGCTGAGGAAAGGGCTGTTAAGTAAAAGGAACCAGGACTTGACACTTTTGAAGTGTCTCGCCTCTCCACATAGCACATGTGTTAAAATTAAGAAATGGTTTCTGAGCAGAGATTGAAGAGAGTGGAGAATGGCTTATTTCCGGGAGATTTGTGGGCTTTTATCTAATGGAGTGAATCACAAACAGTTTCACAGGAGGTTCATGTGGTTTTATGAGAGAATCATATTAGCAGAAATACTGCTAATATAAATACTGAAAGAGACAGAGACTATACAAAATGGTGGGGAAAAAAGCCACTGGGGTCCCCCAAAACTTTGCTTATGGGAAGTACACTGAGAAAACTGCTCAGCAGCAGAATGTTCTACCTTTCATAGCACCCAAAGTGTTGAGCCCAGAACCGTGAAGAAGTGCTCCTGAGGTTAGGTAATAGAGGAAACAGCTAACACGAGACATGAAGAGAGAGAGACAACCAAAGAGTAGGAGTCTTGAAGTTGAGATCACAGAAAGCGCAAGCTTATCAAGGTCTAGAGTAAGTCCATGAGAATGGGTAAACTAGGAGAGGTGAAATGAACAGGAATACCGGAAGCATTCAAGGAACTGAAGATCATCCACCTGGATGTCGAAATCCCTGAGAATGCTGTATGAGTAAGACAAAGAGACAAAGTAAACTAAGTGTTAGCAGTTCCCAGCGTGACCTGCAGGGCTCCTCATGATCTGTTGCTTGCTTATTCCTCTGCCCTGGTCTCTCTTCATTCCCCAGCTTGCCTGCCCAACCACATTCAACATTCCCAGTCCCCAAACATGTTCTAAGTGACTGGGCCCTCTGAGAAAGCTCTTCTCTCTCTCAGGCTTATTCTCCTCTGCCTGCTCTTAATCTGGGCAAGATATTCCTAGTAATGTTTCCACAAGTCCTTATGTTTATTACATTACAGCATTTTCAAATTTGGCTGCTACATTTTCTGCCCTTATAACCAACTGTTAGCTCTCTGAGGGCAAATGCGGAGCCTTTGGGGTTGAGCATTGTTTCCCACACCAGGTTAGTGCCTGGTACACAGAGTAGGCACCTCATAAAAGAAAACTATTCCTTTCCTAGGTTTAAGATAAAATCCCTAAAGCATTTCCCAAATACCACATTTCTAGTGTCTCTTTCCTTCAGATTTTCTGACAAACATTAATATCTGACCTCAAACAATGCTTTCCCTTAGAGGACATATTTACAGGGATCCAAAGCCCTTACAAACATTAGGTTTTAGTCCCTTTATAAAAGACTTTTTTTTTCTACACATGGAACCTTAGAAAGATTTCCCTCATGAATTCTCTGATGCCTACAAATGGTAATTTGGGTTTAAAACTTCTATAGTAATCACCATTGGAGATTTTCTCTTCCATGCAGATCTCATTTTTTATACTGACCAGCTCTTCTTTTTGATCTGAAGAGATTTACTTAAATTATTTGGAGATAATATTCTAATGAGGCACACAAAAATAGAATTCAAGGCAGAAATAGCATGTGGGAATTTGCATAATGAACATATTAACTAAAGAATACAGGGGTATAATGTGGCAGGAAAAAGTGAGAGAATGTTTCTCCAACTGCTAGCAATGTGATTGAGTTTACTATACTAATAATTCTTAGAAACATGAGCTCAAAATAATAGCAGGCCAAAAAAAAAAATCTGTTAAGCAAAAATTACATAAGCAAATTAAAAAAAAACTTTATCACAATTTTCTCATTTTCCTGGGTTCTACCATTTTGATAATGAATTAATAAATATTCAGTTGATGCAACCAGGTAAAATTCACAGACCTATACTACATTATTATTTAAACTTTTAATGCTTGATATATCTGTATATCTTTTTCAGAAAGTGAAGAATTCAGTACATAACTATAGTCTGCATATAATAGAATTTAAACCTTTATACATGCTCACAGAGCTTTAAGACAGCATACTACTGTAGCCTGCTGGTAATATTTGAAATTCTCTAGATTAGGCATTCAAGTGAGAGGTATTTTATTTTTAGTTTTTGTTTTTTGGAGTTTTGTGCATGTAAGAGGGGATAGTTGGGGCTGAACCTAGGGACACACTACCTCTGAATTAAACCCCCTCCCTTTTAATTTTTTGTTTTGAAACAGGGTCTTATTAGGTTGTTGAGATTCTCACTACATTGTTTAGGCTGTCTTTGAATCTGTGACCCTCCTATCTCAGCCTCCCTTCTCAGACTCCCAAGCATTGTGATTACAGGCACGTGCCATGCCTAGCTCCAAGTGAGAGTTTTTGATCACCATCCAAAGCATTAGACTCATCACAGGAATGCACCACTTTGCAAAGGAATACTTTGCTCTGAACTAAAACCTATTTGCTTAGTAAAGCAGGAAACTTTCTATTCCAAACATCTTCATCCTTTACTTTCTTCTCTGGACACTCATGAGCTAAGGTGAACCTCTGGCATGGTTTGGATCTTGAATGTCCCCCAAAGGTCATGGGTGAAGGCTTGGTGGCCAGCCAGTGGCTCTATCGGGAGTGGTGGAAGCTTTAGGAGATAGAGCCAAGGAGAAGGAGTGAGGAAGGAGGAAATGGGAGGAAACTAGATCATTGGAGGTGATACCCAAGAAGGTGATATTGGGACCCTAGCCCCTTCTCCTCTCCCTCTCCATCCCTCCTTCCCTCCCTTTTTCTTTCTTTCTCTGTTTCTTTCTTTCTCTCTCTCTCTCCCTCTCTCCCTCTCTCCCTCTCCCTCTCCCTCTCCCCCCTCTCTCTGCAGAGCAGCTTTGCTCTGTCACAGGCTCCCCGCCATGATGTTCTGCCCTCACCACAGTCCCAAAAGTAACAGGTCAAATCACCATGGACTGACTGAAGCCTCTGAAACTCTGAGCCAAAATAAATCTTTCTGACTAAAATGGCCCCCTTTAAGACTAACTCTCCATTTGTGTCTTCTCTGGAATTTGCCTTTTTAATTATTCACTCTCTAGAATGTATCTTCTGTGGGTCCCTTTCTATCATAACTTCAACTTTCCTCTTCCTGCTGGGTTATTTTCTATAGATTAGAAACAAGTTCATGTTGTCCTATCCTTGCCTATTGCTATAGTTTGAATATCCCACTCCAAACTCTTGTTGAAATTTAAATCCATTCTGATAGTATCGGGATGTGAGATCTTTAAGAGGTGAGTCATGAATAGATTGATGCCATTATCACAGAAGTGGTGTTGTTACAAAATCAAGCTCACCCCCTTACCTTCTCACCTCTCACCATGTGATTCTACTTTCGCCACATGTAGTCCCTCGATTTTGGATTGACCAGCCTCCTTTCTTTATTAATTACCCAATCTGTGGTAATCTGCTATAGCAGCAGGAAATAGACTAAGATAACCATCCACCTTTGGACATCTATAGTGTATGTGTGTGTGTGTGTGTGTGTGTGTGTGTGTGTGTGTGTGTGTTTGTATGAATTGGCTAATTTCTTCTCAATCTCCTCCTCCTTGTTATTTTATATAAAGATTCTTTGTGGTGTTAACTTTACAACTTAGTATTTAACTTCCAGAACATTCATTCAGGTAGGACTGTGACTGAACATGAGAAGCAATTAAAATTGTCTGGAGAGCAAAACTGTAAATGTTGCCCAGAAAATAGAGACAACAATTGGAACACAGCATCATCCCACTTGTGGGAGAAGATAGTGTCTCTTTTAAAGTGTAGTTGCATCTTAGATAAAAATGTGAAATTATAAAAAGCTGTAGAGAAATTCAAGAATTATAGAAAGTTGTCTGCATGCTAAGTAGTCAAAAGAGGTGAATTATGCTAGTGATTAGGTTACTGTGTCTCAGCTTCAAAGCCACCCTGTCCTGTTTTGCCATTCTTAGACTGGAACTCTACAAACCACAGTTATTTGCTACCTAGATTCTTGTGGAAAATCTACCCATGGGAGTGCTAGAGAAAAATTAGAAGGCTAAGAGGAACAAGGGACTTGATCCTTCTGGTTTTTCTTCTCATTCTTGGCAAGTATCACCCCAGCAAAGGTTCATTGCCCAGGCAGCAGCAGTTGGTTCCGGTACCCAGGTTTTTACCCACATTCTCAGAATTTGCCATGGTAAACATTCAGCTATACCGTTTGTCTTGGATCCCCTCTAAGACCTGAGTCCTAACTCTGCAAGTGACCTCCTCCTTGGGCAACTCTTCAGGGTCCTTCCTCTGACTTCCCCTTAGTCTTCTCCCACTTCCCCGAACTTGCTCTGGTGAAAGTCCACATTACTTCAATATTGCCAACTCCATAGATATAAGTCAAATCCTATTATACCTTTTTGCTGTATCTGACCACTGACCACTCAATTTCTCCTTTTAGAAAATATTATTTATTAATAATTTTTTGGTTCATCAAGATATTTCTGGAGGGTAAATTCACAGAATTTTTCAGAAACCATTTTGGTAATATGTATTCAGCCATTCAGCAAATAAATTTAAGCCTTTGTGTAACTATTTCCACAGAGTCCATTTCAAGAGGTTGAAATACTGTTCAGCACAGTAAGTGCTATGTTTGTACATTAGTAAGTGATACATCCAGGTATCCTGACTCTAAAATCTATCATATCAACATTGACAACAGGGATTCTCAAACTTGAGTTCTAACAGAATCACTTAAAGGACTTGGTAAAACATGGATTAGTGGGCCCCTCTCCCAGAATTGTAGATTCACTAGTTCTGGGGTGGATCCACCTAATTTAAATTTCCATCAGGTTTCCATGTGATGCTGGTCTCTGCAACACTACACATTTTCTTCTGAGCTCTTCTTCCTCACTAAATATTCAATTCAGCCAACTCCTTCCTGAGGAAACTTTCACTCTTCTCTTTTCTCAACAGCTGGACAAGATGCCCCACAACATTTAACTGCTCCCAAGATAGCATATGCCCACCAAATAAAAATAAGTAACCAACTAAAACTGAACCCTTGTACATGGCAGTCCCAAACTTTTGCCTGTGAGCAAGCACTTCAAGGGCAGAGACATAATATTCATTTTGACATTTTGACATATATTTTTATATTTAAGTTTCTTGTCAAAAAAATTTATTCTGAAAAATATACATAAACTGGGCATGGTGGTGCACTCTTGTAATCCTAGTACTTGGGATGCTGAGACAGAGGATCCAGGTTCGTGGCCAGGCTCAGCTACTTAGTGAGGCCCTCTGTAACTTAGTGAGACCCTGTTTCAAAACAAAGAA
Organism: Graphiurus murinus; assembly: GCA_004027655.1. Taxonomy (NCBI): domain Eukaryota; kingdom Metazoa; phylum Chordata; class Mammalia; order Rodentia; family Gliridae; genus Graphiurus; species Graphiurus murinus. The sequence goes on from PVLC010011004.1 coordinate 8,983, forward strand.
TAAAAAATATGGCTGGGGGTGTGACTCGGAGGTAGAATGCCCCTGGGTTCCATCCCCAGTACCGAAAAAAAAAATACATATATATATATATATATATATATATATATATATATATATATATATATATAAAATTTACCACTGTGATCATTTTACCTATAGTGTTCAACAACATTAGGTATACAATCGCATTGCTGTGTATCCATCACTACCATCCAACTCTAGAACTGTTTTCATCTTCTCAAACTGACACTCGATGTCCAAACAATATCTCCCCATTTCTGCTCCTCCCAGCCCCTGATAATCATTATTCTACTTTCTGTCTATATTCATTTTTATATAGACAAGTTTTAGCATATTGAACTCAATGGTATGATCTCAATAACTATAGTAAAGAATTCAAGTCTCTCACTCCTTAAGTACCAAATAAAAGAACAGAGTTAAAATTAAAAGTGTATGTTATTACTGGAGTTATAAGGAAACTTGAATATCTTACCTGATGGATTATAAGTATATGGCTGCTAAAAACTGCCATTTTGGCTGTATATAGTAGGCATTGCTTCCATAGTCCTCAGATATACTCTAACTTTTGTCCTCTCTATATGCATGGTACTTGAAAAACATAGCACTAGTCTTGATTCTCCCTTTGTGGTTCCTGAGTGACATCACACGTGCCCCTTGCCCGCCCCTCTCCTTGTGAGTGCAGATTAGTCCCCTACCTATGTTTGGCACTCACTTATGATTCCATCTCTGCTAGGTTTTTATGTAGCTCTCTATGAAGTTTCATGTCCAATAAAATATATAAGCATGATATTTTATATGTAGATGTCTATCTATATATCAATATACAGATATATAGATATATATATCCCTTATATTAATACCAAAGTGTTCATGCTAAGTTGCTGCCCTTTCCAGTAATGCATCCACGTGGGTTCTCTCAAGACTGTGAATAGGTGAAGATGACACTGTTTCTTCTTCTTTGCCTTATGTGTGTCTGGTCTGGGGTGAAGATTACCATGATTAAGAAACTGAGAAGTGATGCTTCATACGTTTGTTCCCAGCTCTGTTAATTTAAATTGGTTACTTAATCTGGGGAATAGTCATAATGTCACATGTTCAGACAGATTTATTTATTTGTTCTAAGGATTGAATACAGGGGCATACCCAGTCCTTTTGCCCTCTTTCTTTCTTTTCTTTCTCTCTCTCTCTCTCTCTTTCTCTCGCTCTCTCTCCCCCCCTCCCTCTGTCTCTCTCTCCCTCTCTCTCCCTCTCCCTCTCCCTCTCTCCCTCTCCCTCTCCCTCTCCCTCTCCCTTTTTCTCTCTTTTTTTTTTTTTTTTTTGCGGTACTAGGGATTGAACTCAGGGGCGTTCTACCTCTGAGCTATACCCCCAGCCCTATTTTTTATTCTTTATTTTGAAACTGGGTCTCACTAAGTTGTGGAGTGCCTCACTAAGTAGCTAAGGCTGTCCTCGAACCCGGATCCTCTGGTCTCAGCCTCCGGAATGCTGGGATTACAAGCGTGCGCCACCACGTCCCTCTCTCTTTTTTGAAACAGGGTCTTGCTAGGTTGCTGAGAGCCTCACTATGTTACTGAGGCTAGCCTGGAATCCTCCTTTCTCATCCATCCTTCCTAGTACTGGGATTACTGACATATGTCACCACACCTGGCTCAGTTTTAAAAGCCTGAAAAAAATGACTTTGCTTTTTACCTCAGGTTGATGGCTTATTCAACCAGTATTACTAAATTTGATCAAAGCTCCTAATGATCAGTGTTGTTTTTTAAAAGTTAAGTTTATGACAGAATCTACAAAAGGACAAAATTAATTTTATGATCTCTGATGTACACATGTAACCTATCTTAATGCACAGAATGCTGCAGACAAGAATCTTTCCATTTCAAGCAGACAATGCTGGAAAGCTAAATTGTGAGCTCATTCAGTTCATCAAGTGTCCTGCCAGCCTAGTGACCTGAGTCACTGTATTTCCAAGAAGTGCCTCTCATTTCTGAGGACTTGTTTACATTGACCTTGCATTTCAACCAATTAAAACAATTCAAAGTAACAAAACAACAACTACATATAATTTCTATATATATAGAAATATATGTGAAAAGTATTCTATATATGTGAAAAAATATTTCAACTTTAGAATCAGTTCATGGAAAAATATCAATACGGACTATAAAAATACATCAGCATTTGCTATGGTTGTTTAGATTTAGTTTATTTTCCAAACCTTTAAATGACTAAAGGAGGTAAGGTTTGTAACTAACTGCGGGAGGTAGGATTGGTGGTCTTTTACAAAATATGAGGGAGATGATATTATTGGACTTCAGATAGCTACTAGCTAGAAGGAAGAGGGTTTATAAGATGACATGAGACTTGCTACCTTACATGATATAAATATTGTCTGTTTTGTCTTCATGCTTGTTTACTCAAGAAGTTACATGAGTATATGAAACCATTGGTAGTATTGTATTTGAAGATAACAGAGACAGTATTTATTATTTATTTATGTATATGTACAGGGCACTGTCTAAAATGACCTGTAAATATTCAGCACGTATATTTACTATTATGACAATTATATGTACATTTTGTATGTAATAAAACAAAATTCCATGTAAGTTTTCTGTGAAGTTGGATTTCCTTCCTTCCTTGAGATCAATTAGACAGCACAAAAAAAAAAAATTAAAATTAAAAACCCTACCAAACCCGGGCGTGGAGGCACACGCTTGTAATCCCAGCATTTGGGAGGCTGAGACTGAAGGATTTGGGTTCGCAGCCAGCCTCAGCAACCTAGTGAGGCCTTCCACAACTTAGGGAAATCCGATTTCAAAATAAAGAATAAAAAATAGGGCTGGGGGTATAGCTCGGAGGTAGAACACCCCTGAGTATAATCCCCAGTACTGCAAAAAAAAAAAAAAAAAAACCCTACCATTTTGTGTCTCCATATAGCTCAAATAAATATTAAGTATTTGTATTTTAAGTTAATAAAAAGATCAAATATGAAGATGAAATACAAATTAAGTTTTTCCCTTCCCACTCCAATATCCAGGACCCCTATATTGAGCTCACACTTCTTTCAGACTATATGCCTATCTGTGTCTGCATTATCGTATTACCTGTATCAACAGGAGGAGAAAAGAGGAAAATAGTAGAGAAGATTGTTTAGATACTAAAGGAAATATAAAGATAGGGAAGTTTCATGATCCACTTTTGTATATGGAAGCTCTTGCATTTCAAAAACATTGTGTAGTAGAAATGGACAAATTAACTTCTTTGGTACTTACAGAACATAGAAAAGATGAACCTTCAGGTCATAGTTCTTGGAAGGATTCTTAAATAAGGGCTCCATATAACAGATGAATAATTTCAAGTCCCCTTTCATCCAGCACTGTATGTTCCAGTTTGCACCTGAATTAATAATAAACTGCATTAAATCTGAAAAACATTTTGAACAACTCAGTGAAAGAGAAGAGCTAAATTGAATTTACCCATGTTCTAATACAAGTTCCACTGTCCATTCTCAGAGAAAAAGAACAAACTCTAATGGTATGTTTTCCCAAGTCATTTAGTATCTTTGAGCCTCAGTTTCTTTTTTGTGAGGAGAATTAAATTCAATTATTTCTTTTCTTTTGTCTTTAATCTCTTAAGTAGGATAAAAGATTTCAAAAATTACCTAGTTCAATTTATTCTCCCTTTTCAACAGAAAAAAAAAGAAACAACAAATATCAAAATACAAGCAAATCCAGAGAGATACTTATGAGTCTGCTTTAGCAAATAAAAGCCAATGATTCAATCTGAACTATAATCCACATCTTAGATTTTTGTTATTATAATATCATAGGCCCCAAATACAATTGATGAAAGCATATTTCACTGCACACTGAAAAACTCACCTGATGATGATGAAGATAAATTATGCATAATAAGTAATTTACCAGACAAGAACAGCAACAATTGAAAATCATGACTAACTGAAGACAACACTATGATTAACTTAAGACCACACTAAAAGAGTTCCCAAACCAGGATTTTCAGCAACTAGGGACTTGGTAACACTGTTGTAATCTTACTTAAAGGTAACTAGTCATTATTTGTGTCCTTGATGATTAGATGAATAGATCACAAAACTTTGGTATATACACACAACGGAATTTTACTCAGCCATAAAGAACAAAGTCACACCACTTGCAGGAAAATGGATAAAACCTGAGAATATTATACTGAGTATAGCCAGTCTCAAAAAATGAGTAGATGTATGTTCTCTCTTATATGTGGAGGCTAGAGAGAGATTCAGAAGTTAGGGTAACATCAGATAGATGAACAGATACTCTAGAGGAATGACTGAGAGGGATTAGGAAAATGAGGAGAGGGGATGAAGTCATAAAGAATGCAATAGTTGAAACAATGCTATGAATGTATGCAAAATTACCAATTCCAATCTCAAAGGCAAGCAGGGAGAGGGGTGGGGGGGTGGACCTGGTGGGAAGGGCACCAAGAGTTATGTGCGTGTATCTTTCTGACACTCTGTACCTCAATATGATATAAAAGTACAATGCACCAAATAAAAATAAGCACTTATTAGCCCTTGTTTATAAATTTAAAGACATAACATCAGACTCATTACCCTGCATAACTGAAGAAAGAGCAAATACTTATCATTTCAAGACTCATCCCTAGGACCCTATCTTCTTAAGTTCATTCTTAGCTAAGTTCCTTACAAATCTAAAAAAACACTTCATTTAAAATAAATTAAAATCAGGGAAGGGAGAAGAGAAGGGAAGGGAAGATAAGGGGGAAGAAACAAACCAAATAATGTTATGTGCAACGTATGAATATAGCACTGTGAATGTATCACTATTGTGTCCAACTGAAATGCACCTATAAAATTTAAAAAATAAAATCAAGTTAATGTCTGTGAACTGGATTGGAGATGCTGGGAATTATTATTATTAGTTTGTTTTTAAAATCTGATTTTATAAGCCGGGCGTGGTGGCGCACGCTTGTAATCCCAGCATTCAGGAGGCTGAGACCGGAGGATCCGGGTTCGCGGCCAGCCTCAGCTACCTAGTGAGGCACTCCGCAACTTAGTGAGACTCGGTTTCAAAATAAAGAATAAAAAATAGGGCTGGGGGTATAGCTTGGAGGTAGAATGCCCCTAAGTCCAATCCCCAGTACCGCAAAAAAAAAAAAAAAAAAAAAAAAAAAATCTGATTTTATAACATATTTATGTTTCAATCTTATTCCTAAACTGCTTTCAGAGTACTGGAGTGATTCTTCTACATATCAATGGTGCTGAGCAAGAGGCGATTTTTGTACTTTAGAGGATGTCTACAATACATGGAGTTTTTAGTATTAGTATTAGTATTATAGTTGGGGAAGGGATATCACTAGCATTTATTGGATAGAAGCCAATACTACTACTTCACATTCTACAAGGCACAGGTCAGCCACATCCCCATCCCCCCTTCTTCCCCCCCAAAAACCCACAAGAATTATCTGGACCAAAATGTCAATATTATCAATTGAGAAATCCTGACTAAGCCTAAACAAGAGTGCCATGCTTATGTGTGCCTTTATTTTCATATTTCAGTTCTCTTCATATAAATGGGTCAACTGACTCTTTAGCTTTTCCAGAACACTTGGAAATAATTCTGTTGCTTATGTTTTCAAATGCAGAATTAACTATAGTAGCTATATTTACTACATACTAAATATAGCTATTTATTTTTAAAACAGAAACAAAAAACTTTTGACTTAAAGTGTATATTGTTTGAGATTCCTTGCCTGGAAAAAAATCATTATTATTCATAAACATTTTAACATTTAACTAATTCAATAGTTATTAGTAGTTTGATATATTATCTATTTGGCAAAAATAACATGCTTTTTCTGTTTCAAAGAAAAATTAGAAGATTTCAAGGAATGTGCTTAAAGGTAAAAAGAGTTCCCTTATTGCATTTTTATGGGACATTTTATAAAATTTGGGGCATATGTATTTGTTTGGTCACATAATGAACCCTAATTTTACTTCTAATACAAAATGACAATATATGATAAGAATCACACCCATAAGATATCTGTGAGGCAAACGTGATAACCACTATACTACAGAAACCAACTGTCTCCCATAAGATATCTGTTACATACAGGTTTTAGAGAATTAAAACACTTGGCTCAATGTAGTTAAAATGTAACAGTCAATGTTTAGAATATTAAAATACTTACCTAGTTGTTGAAAAACTAAAGAATTTACTGTTGAAACAAAAGTCTTCCCTTCAATGTTGTCTGTAGGTACAGAGCAGTTGTTATCCTCCTCACTCCAAAAACAACAGTGAAAAGTTGGTTGGGATAAGTTAGAAATGTAGGTACTTGAGTTAAATTTAGCTTCAGCAGCTGCCTCATGATGCTCACTCAAACTTGAAGTGTTCTTTGAGATTCCAGCAGGCAAAAGGAAATAGTCGTTGGTTGCATTTGGTGGCATGCAAGACAACTTAAATCTCCAGGGAGTAATTGTATATGGCAAGTTAAATGCAGTTATCACTTGAAGAAATTCTGTTAAAAAGACACAGAGAAAACAAGTAACCATTTTGATTAAGAGACAAGTAGAAAGTATCTGAGATTAAACCATGTACAGCCCAGTAATAATTATTTAACTTTCCAAGTGCTCAATTAGTACCAAATACATAGTTCTGTGTTTCCATTGTACAATTTATTATATACAATGGTTCATTTATTTATTTGAAATAACTACCACTATTTGGCACTTTTTTCTGGATATTCACATGTCACTTTTCCTCATTAATCTAAATTCTATATATTTAATGAAAGGGAAACTAATACTATCATTTCCCTTTTCTATAAGAAAATTATTTTAACTTTCGGCATAAATGAGAAATATCTAAATGTATAATTATATAAACAGACATTAATGTGCTCTTTTAATATTTATTAAAGAGAGTAACATCAAAATGTTAACACTGCTTTTGGAAAGTGTTTGCATTGACTCAATTTTATTTCCTGAGCTTCAGCTGTCTTGTTGAGGCAGTATTTCCCAGTGCCTATGTTGGAGCACTGGTTCTATGCCCGCCTCTAGTAATTATAGTTTCTGATCTAGTTTATAAGTCTGCTTCATCTTGAGTTGACTCTTGTACAGGGTAAGAGATTGGGGTCTAATTTCATTCTCTACGTATGGATATACAATTTTCCTAGAACTACTTAAAGTCTGTCTTTCTAGCATGTGTTTTTGGCTCATTTATTGAAAATCAACTGGCTATCCGTGTGAAGATTTGTTTCTATGTCTTCTAGTTTGTCTGTTTTATTGTTGTTTGTTTTCTGGGGTTTTTTATTTTGTTTCTGTTTTAGTACTGGAAATTTTGGAACCAGGGGCATTTTACCTCTGATCTACACTCCCAGCCCAATTTATTTTTTGTTTTGAAATGGGGTCTTGCTAAGTTGCTGATAATCTTGCTAAGCTGCTGCTGATGGCCTTGAGTCTGAGATCCTCCTGTCTCAGTCTTCCAAGTACTAGGATTATAGGCATGTACCACCATGCCTAGCTATGTGTCTGTTTTTGTGCCAATACCATGCTGTTTTTGTTATTATAGCTCTGTAGTATACTTTTAAATTGAGTATTATGATGCCTCCAGCATGGTTCTGATTGCTCAGAATTGCTTTTGGTATTCTGGGGCTTTTGTTCTTCCATATGAACTTTAGGACAGTTTTTTACAGCTTTGTGAAGAATGACATTGGAATTTTGATAGGGGTTACATTGAATCTGTAGATTGCTTTTGGTATTATGGTCATTTTGACAATATTTATTCTGCCTATCAAGAACATGGGAGGGTTTTCTATCTTCTAAGATTGATATTCTTCAATTTCTTTTTTCCTGTTCTATAATTTTCCTTGTAGAGGTTTTTACAAATGGCCAATAAATATATAAAAATGTTCAACATCATTAGCAATTGGAAATCAAAACTATGCTGAGACTCCATCTAACTTTAGTTAGAATGGCAATTGTTAAGAATAAAAACAATAGTAAATGATTGTTACTATTTATTACAATAATAATCAAGGATGTAGGGAAATAGAAAACCTTATACACTGCTGGTGGGATTATAAACTAGTATAACCACTATGGAAATCACTGTGGAGGTTCTTCAAAAGACTAGGAATGGAACCAACATATGACCCAGATATACCACTCCTTGGTATCTTTCCAAAGGAATTAAAGTCCCAATGCTATAGTGTTACCTGTATATCCATGTTTATAGAAGCACAATTCACAGTAGCAAGATTATGGAACTAACCTAGGTGTCCATCAACAGATAAATGAATAAAGAAAACATGGTATATACACACAATGGAATTTCACTCAACCACAAAGAAGAAGAAAATGATGTCATTTTCAGGAAAATGGATGGAACTGGAGAATATTATGTTAACTGAGATTGGCTAGTCTCAGAAAATCAAGGGTTGTATTTTTCTCCAATATGTGGAAGCTAGAGAGAAAATAGGAAACAAATTGGGCTTCAGATAAATGAGAGAGACCAAAAGACTAGTGGGAGGGAATTGAGGGAGAGAGGTAAATAAAGTAAAAAGGAGAATTGATGAAGAGTTCAAATAATGCTGTGTTCACAAAGGAAGGTATCACTACCAATCTCACTAATATGTATGGGGGGGAGGGGAGATGAGATTGGAAGGGGAAAAAAATCAAGTGCCATGTGCATGTATGTTTGTGTCACTTTGAACCTTACTATAATGTATAGTTTCAATGTACCAATAAAAGTATAAAAATAAAAATTAAATAGAAATCCTAGAGCTAAAATATAGAATGAATAAAATGAAAAATGAATAAAGAGTATCTGTAACAGAATTAATAAACAGAAGAATCTATGAAACCAAGGGTTATTTGAAAATATACAATCAGAGGAGGAAAAAAGAGAATGAAAAGGAATAAAAAAATCTTATGGGATTGATGGGACAACATCAAAATGGCAATTTTTTTTTTTTTTTTTAGTAACTGGGGCTCAAAAGGAAGTAGAGAATGACAAAGGGTCAGAAAGCTTATTTAAAGAAATAACAGCAGAAAAATTTCCAAGCCTGGAGAAAGAGGGGTGTGTGTGTGTGTGTGTGTGTGTGTGTGTGTGTATGTGTGTGTGTGTGTTTGTACAGAAAGGTCAAAGGTCATAAATCAGATTCAACCCAAATAAGACAACCCCAAGATATAATCAAACTGTCATAGTTCAAAGACAAAAAGAAGATTCTTAAAATATCCAGAGATAAGAAGCAAATAATGTACAAGGTAGTTTCAATACACCAAGTAGCAATCTTTCAATAGAAATGTAACAGGCCAAGAGGGAGTAGAATAATATATTCAAAGTGCTGAAGGAAAAAACGGCCAATCGAGAACCCAGTGCATAGCAAAGCTGTTCCTCAGAAATAAAGGAGAGATAAAGATTCTCCCACACAAACATAAGTTGAGGGAGTTTAACACCACCAGACTTGTCCTATAAGCAAAGCTAGATGAAGTTCTTCAAACTGAAAAAATATGATGCTAGTGAGTAACATGAAAGTATAAAACTCACTGGTTAAACTCAAAATACTACAATACTGTAATGGTGGTAGGTAAATCATTTATATCTTTAGTGAAAAGACTAAAACACAAAACTATTTAAAAAAAAATAACTCCAATAATTTGGCAAGAGACAAGCAACCAAAAAGATGTAAACCAAAAACTCAAAATGTAACAGCAAGAAATTAGTAAAAATACAGGTGTTTTGGGCTATCAAAATTGAGTTGTTAGTAGCTCAGGATAACATGTTTTTATAAGCCTCAATTTAACGACAGAGAAAAAACTCACTAAAATAAAAATCAAGGAATTAAAACATACTCCTAGAGAAAAATCACTTGATCACAAAGAAAGAAGAAATGACCTACAAAACAACTAAAAACAAATAATGAAATGACATTACTAAGTTTTCATCTCAAATGCAAATGGATTATATTCACAAAATGAAAAGTCAGAGTTGCTCAATGGATAAAAAAGTGAGATACAATTATAGGCTGCTTACCAGACTCACTTTACCTGTAAGAACACATACAGACTTAAAGTAAGGAATAGACAAAGATATTCCATGAAAATGAAAACCAAAAAAGACCAGGAGTGGCTTATTTAGATACTTATATTAAACAGATTTAAAGTAGGAAGAAAAATATAAAGAGAAAAAAATGTTATTTTATTTTAATGCAATCCCATGTATTTATCTTCCTTTGAGTTGCTTGTGCTTTGGGGGTCTTGTGAGAAAGTTTTTACCTGTGCCTATGTGTTGAAGTGTTGGTCCTATGCCCTCTTCAAGCAGCTGCAAAGGCTCTGGCCTAACTTCCAGGTCTTTGATCCTTGAGTTGACTCTTGTGCAGGGTGAGAAAGTGGGGTTTATTTCCATTTTCCTGCATACCAGTTTTCCCAATGCCATTTGTTAAAGAGGCTATCTTTTTTCCAGTGTATGTTTTTAGCTCCTTTGTCAAAAATCAATTGACTGTAAGCACGTGGGTCTGTTTCTGAATCTTTCTTCTATTCTGCTCCATTGGTCTATGTGTCTGTTTTTATGCCAATACTATGCTGTTTTTATTACTGTAACTTTGTAGTAGAGTTTGAAGTCAGGTATTGTGATACCTCCTGCATGGTTCTTGTTGCTAAGAACTACTTTGGCTATCCTGGGCTTTTTGTTGTTCCAAATGAATGTAAGGACTGATTTTTCTATGTCTGTGAGGAGTGCTACCTTGGTAATTTCATGGTTATTGCATTGAATCTATAGATCACTTTTGGTAGGATGGCCATTTTGATGATATTTAGAGCTTCTGTGCAGCAAAGGAAACTATCAAGAACCTCACCAGAGAGCCCACAGAGTGGGAGAAAATTTTTGCCAGCTACTCTTCTGATAGAGGACTCATATCTAGGATATATAGAGAACTCAAGAAACTCACAGCTAAGAAAACAAATAACCCAATCAAAAAATGGGAAAAGGGTCTAAATAGACACTTCACAAAAGAAGAAATACAAATGGCCAATAAGTGTATGAGGAAATGTTCAACATCATTAGCAATCAGAGAGATGCAAATCAAAACTACCTTGAGATATCACCTAACTCCATTCAGAATGGCAATCATAAAAAACATGAATAACAACAAATGCTAGCAAGGATGTGGAGAAGTGGGAACCCTAATACATTGTTGGTGGGATTGCAAATTAGTACAACCACTTTGGAAAACAGTATGGAGGATCCTCAGATGAATGGGAATGAACCTACCATATGATTTCGCAATACCACTTCTGGGTATGTACCCAAAAGAATGGAAACCAAACTATCAGAACGACGCATGTGTATCTATGTTTATAGCTGCACAATTCACAATTGCCAAACTATGGAAACAGCCAAGATGTCCATCAACAGATGAATGAATTACAAAACTATGGGATATGTACACAGTGGAATTTTACTCAGCCATAAAGAAGAACAAAATCATGTTATTTGCCGGGAAATGGATGCAACTGGAAAACATATGTTAAGTGAGATTAGCCAGTCACAGAGTAAAAAAGCATATGTTCTCCCTAATATGCAGATGCTAGGGAGAAGATGGGGCATAAGAGGGTCTCCAGATGAAAAAGGAAAAACCCTTGATAAACAAAGAAGTTGACTTAACCAAAGGGGATGGATCGGCGAAGGGGACACCCTAATGCACATGATATACTTTTATGAAGGTCAGTCACTAAACTGAACTTGAGAAAGAGGGAGGATGAGGGAGTGGGATGGGAATTGGGGAAGGGTTTAAATGAGAAATGTGTGTATATATGCCTTTATCAGCTTGTACCTAACAAAGACTAACAAAGATGTATGATTACAATGCACCAATTATTATTAAAAAATTAAAAAATAAACAAAACAAAAAATAAATTAAAAAGTTATTTTATGATAAAGTTGATTAATTCAGAAGGGGAATGTAACAATTTTAAATATATTTGCACCCAGCATTGGAGCACCTAAATATATAATTAAAATATTAATAGATATGAAGGGAGACAAAGATTGCCAATAGACTTCAACCCCTCCCCCCACTTTAATAAGCAATAGATAGATCATTCAGATAGAAAACCAACAAGAAAATATCAGGCTTAAGCCATATTCTAAACCAAATGAGAATATGAATGAACTTTATATATATATACAAAGAAAATTCCATTCAGCTACTGTACAATACACAATCTTTTCAACTGCACAGGGAACATTATCCAAGATAGATCATATGTTAGGTCATGAAACAAGTCTTAACAACTTTAAGAAGACTGATATCATATGAGACATTTTTTCTAACCACAACATTATAAAACTAGAAATAAACAAGAGAGACTTTAGAGAGTTCACAAATACATGGAAATTAAACAACATGATCTTGAGCAAATTTAGTAGAAGGAAAAAATAATAAGGATTAGAGTAGAAACAAATGAGAAATCACAAAACCAATAAAAACTACCAATGAATCAGTTGGTTTTTTGAAAAGATAAACAAAATTGACAAAACTTTAGCTAGACTGAGAAAGACACCCCAAATCAGAAAAGGAAACAGACCATAAAAATGATACCAGAGAAACTTGAGAGATCAGAATAGATTTTTTATGAACACATATACACCAACAAAATGGATAAATGGAAAAATTAGTAAATTCCTAGATGTGCAAAATCTGCCAAGATTGAATTATGAAGGTATAGAAAATCTGAGCAGACCAATAACAAGAAGAATGAATCAGATTTTAAAGTTCTCCCATTGAAGAAAATCTCAAGGCCTAGTGGCTTCATTGTTTAATTCTACCAAACACTTAAAGTAGAACTAAAAGAAATTCTCAAACTCTTCCAAAAAAAAAAAATTGAAGAGAATGAAATACTTCCAAACTCATTCTACAAGGCCAGCATTACTCTGATTCCAAAAGGAAGGAAGGAAGGAAGGAAGGAAGGGAAGGAGGGAGGGAGGGAAGAGCAGATTGGCTGGCTATGGTCAATATCTCTGTAGAAGTAGATCCTCAAGAAAATATTAGGAAATTGAATTCAATAGGACATTAAAAAGATCATTCATTATGATCAGGTAAGAATCATCCCAGGAATGCAATAATGCTTCAACATATGTAAATTAATATATATAATACATCACATACGCAGAATAGAAAATAAACCTTTTTGATCATTTCAATGTATGCAGAAAAAAGCATTTGAAAATTCAACATCTCTTCATGATTAACCTCTTAAATAAATTAGTAACAGAAGGAATGTACCTCAACACAATAAAGACCATATATGACAAACCCATAGGTGAGATCATACTTAATGAGAGAACATTGAAAAATTTTTCTCTGAGATCTGGAACAAGTCAAGGATGTCCACTCTTGCCACTTCTATTTAACATACTATTACAATAAATATTATAATATTATTTGTCATAATAATATTATAATAAATAGTATTATAGCAATTAGGCAAGAGATAGAAACAAAAGACATACAAATTAAAAAGGAAGATGCTGTCTCTGTAGACAGCTAAATCTTATGTATTGAAAACCTTAAAGACTATGCCCAAAACTGCTAAAACTAATAAATTCAGTAAAGTTGCAGGGTAAAGAAACAAAATACAAAAATCAGTAGACTTTTTGTACAATACCAGAAAAGTAGCAAGACCCTATCTCAAAATAAAATAACAAGGGCTGAGGATGTGGCTCAATGGTAGAGCACTTGCCCAGCTTGTGCTAGGCCCTGGGTTTAATGTCTAGTACCACGCAAAAACAAAACAAAACAAAAAACCCTCAAAAAATTATTGCCTGTTTAAAATGTTTAAGAGAACAGGAAATTCCATAATTTAGTTTTGAAAGATTTCCTTTTCATCATCATCATCATCGTTGTTGTTGTTCTTTTGCTGTGCTATACTGAAACACTGGGCTTCATGCATTCGAGGCAGTGCTCTATCACTGAGCCACATCCCCAGCCCTCTAATACTATATTAGGGTTATAAAAATAGTATGACTCTTAGCCTGTATGGAGAGAAGGAGCTTAATTTAAATAAGATATTCATTTGTGTATAAAGGAATGACAATGCCAGATAATAGAGTGTTAAAGTATCTTTGTAGAATCAAAGTGGTTTTAATGTACTAGCCATGTGCCAGATACTCTATAGGCTCTTCAACTAAAATAGTCTATCAGTATATAAAACTTTCAGTATTCTTTGAATATTTCTATGTCTCAAGGTTATCCAGGGAAAAATAAAGTTCCTTCCTTCAATTTCCAAAAAAAAAAGTATATAAAAAGAAATAAAATAATCTCATTTATACTAACTATAAAAATAAAATACTTTTAAGATGAAAGATTTCTACAGTGAAAACTACAAAACACTGATGAAAGAAATTGGAGACACAAATAAATGGGAAAGTATCTATGCTCATAGATGGAAAAAATTAATGTTGTTAAAATTTTCATACCACCCACAGCAGTCTGCAGATTCAGTATCTATCAAGATACCAATGACATTCTTAATAGAGATAGAAAAAAATAACACAATTCTTATGGAACCATGAAAAACACCAAATAGTCAAAGAAATCCTGATCAAAAACAAAACTAAGCCGAGCATGGTGGAGCATGCCTGTAATCCCTGAACTTGGGAGGCTGAGACAGGAGGATCACAAGTTTGAGGACAGCCTCAAATTTCATCAACCTAGCAAGATCCTGTTTCTAAATAGGAAATAAACTTAGACTGGGGATGTAGCTCAAAGGTAGAATGCCTCTGGGTTCAATCCCCAATACCACAAAAAAAAACAAACAAAAGCCACAAAAAAAGAACAAAGCTAGAGGTGTCAAAATACCTGACCTCAAAACTATCATAACCAAAATAGTACAGTGCTAGCATAAAAACAAACACATGGACCAATGGAACAGAGTAGAGAACCCAGAAATAAATTCATGTTTCTACAGCTGATTAAACTTCAACAAAGGTACCAAAAGCATTCATCAGAGAAATGACAGTCTTTCAAAAAAAATGGTACTGGGAAAACTGAATATTCATGTGCAAAAATAAATAATAATAATAATAATAATAATAATAATAATAATTTAGACCCCTACCTCTTATCATATACAAAAATCAACTCAAAATGGATCAAAAACCTAAATGTCACAACTATGAAACTACTAGAAGAAAACAGGGCAAATCTCAAGTCAGGAGCAGAGACAACTGGATGGGACCACACTTGCTTCTTTTGGAACAACCCTCTCAAAAGAACTCAAGGAGTCACATCCCTCTGTGATGTAAGGACCTCTCAGCAGGACCCATCTCTTGAAGGTTCCATAGCACTTCTTGACATTGCCATCCTGGGGACTAAGGCTCCAATCACAGTGGTGCCCTGGGGGGACACTCAAACCAAACCCACACCACATTAATGGAACACTATTCAGCAATTAAAAAAGAAGGAAACTCTCACACTTGCAACAACATGGAGGAAATTATATTGAGTGAATTAAGCCAGGCACAGGAAGATAAACACCGTGTGCTCTCACATGAGGAATCTAAAAATGTTGATCTCACAGAAGTGGAGAGTAGAATGGTGGTTATAAGAGGCTGAGATGGCTAGACACTAGGGAGATCAGTCAAAAATACTGTCTGTAGTGAGGAGGAATTTGTTCAAAGCTCTAATGTACAGTTTAGTAGCTACAGTTGGTGATGATGTATTGTATTCTGGAAAAATACTAAGAGAGGATACATTAAATATTCTCAATGCAAAAGCGACAAGTATGTGAAGCAGTGCTTTGTTAATTAGCTGGATTTAACCACTGGATTATATATAGAGAGAGAGATTTCAAGACATTGCCTTGTACATTTGTACATGATAAATACACATAATCTTATGTGCCAATTTTAAAAATATATAAGTAAATTTGAAAAAAAACTGGAAACAAAAAATTAATACAAAATAAACTACATTTTCCTGTTTAAAATTAAGTTATCAGTAATGTGTGACTAATTTAAAACAGAAGACTGCTATGGTTCGTGGCAATTAAAAGCACAAGACAATAAAAGATTATCCAAGGCTTCCTCTGGAGGACAATCTTTCAATGAATATGAGAAAGTTTTAGTGTGCATTAAATTTTTTAAAGTGTTCTTCTGGAGGTATTTAAGGTGGCAGTTTCCCAATGTATATATCATTCCTTGAAAATATCCCTGCGATGGTTGAATTTTAAATGCTCCCCAAAACCTCCTGCATGGACAATGCAGCCAGATTCTGAGGTGGGGCATGGCTGAAGGGTGTGGGTCCCTGGGAATGTAGTCATGGGGACTATGTCTGTCCCTCACCCCCTCCTGCCCATTCTCTACTCCCACAATCACAAAGTGAACATAGCTTTTCTTCCTCTGCCTGGCTTTACGGCTCCACTGCCAAGCTGTCCTGCCACTGGGAGCCCGATGACCATGGAGTAACCTCTAAAATCTCATAAACCTCTGAAATTATGAGCCCTAAATAAGTCTTTCTTCCTCTCATTTGTGTTTCTCGGGTATTTTGGTCATAGCAATGAAAAAGCTGACTAAAATCATCCCCTTGTAACATTTGTTATTACTTTCCAGAGTTATAAGAGGAAATAGCATTTAAATGTCATCACTCAGCTGGTGTGGTGGCACATGCCTATAATCCCAGTACCTGGGAGGCTGAGACAGGAGAATCTCAGGTTCAAGACCAGACTCAGCAATTTTGTGAGACTGTCTGCAACCTAGCAAGACTCAGTTTCAAAACAAAAGTTTTTAAAAAGGCGAGGGATTTAATTTGAAAGTAGAATACTTCTGGGTTCATCTTCAGTACAACAAATAAAATTTTAAAAAAAGAAAAAGAAAGAGAGTCATCACTCAGCCAGGCACAGTGGCACATGTTTGTAATCCCAATACTTGGGAAGCTGAAACAGGAGGATCACAGGTTTGAGGAGACCCTCAGCAATTTAGTAAGATCCTGTTTCAAAATAAAAACTAAAAATCTGGGGGTATAGCTCTGAGGTAGAATGCCCCTGGCTTCAATCCTCAGAACCTCAGTAACATTTAATTAAATGTTGTCACTCTTTTTTCTGTAACATTTTGTGCCACAGTCATTTATTTTCAATATTATCACCAAGTAAATTGTTCCTTGATATACAGAATTAAATTTCTGCCTATCATCTGATACATATTTGTAATTTAATAATTCTAATTCACTAAACAACAAAATATTTAAGTGTTATATTTTCTCTAATTATGTGTACATTGGTGTTAATATATATTACACACACATATATAAAGTATATATATATAAAGTATATATGTATACATATATGTATATACATACACACATATATGTGTGTGTGTATACTGTAAAAGAAAATAAAATGAAAAGGCTACGAAGTGAGAAAATATTTGCAAACATAACAAATGTGTTATGTGAGCTTGACTGGGTCCAGTGATGCCCAGACGTTTGGTCAAACATTACTCTGGGTATGTTTGTAAAGATGTTTTTGGATGAGATTAACACTTGAACTGGCAGATTCAGTAAGCAGACTGCTGTCTCCAATGCAGGTGGGCCTCATCCAATCAATTACATTCCTGAATAGACTTCCAGGAAGATGGAGACTGAGAGAAGCAGCACATCTCAGTCCCACTGACACTCAAAACCGAATTGCCATGAAGAAAGCATCTTTACGGGAGAAAAAAAAGCAGCAAAAAATTGAACAAAGCAATGAAAAATTGAAAAGGGGCAGAAACAAAGCCAGAAGACAGAAGAGAGGACAGCAAAATGTCCTGCATATCTCCTCTGGGGAATGGCTGTGGCTGTGAGGCAGCAGAGACCCCCAGCAAAGAAGCCAAAGAATTCTGCAGAAAAGCAGTAAAAAAACTCAACAGAAAAATGAAAGTTGAAAAGCAACAGAATCAGAACTAGAAAAAAGGATCAGAGGAGTATATAAGCTCTCCACATCTCCCACCTTAGGAACGGAGCCAGGCAGCACCACTGCCACCTTAGCCAGGCAGCACCGGAACTGGTGGCTTCCAGAGACCTCCAGGAGGAAGCTGTGGATTGTCATGAGGCTGGTGACTACAGATCATCAGTGAAAGTGGTCAGAATTTCACTCCACACTCAACAGGGACCCGGCTAGATCTGGACACCATGGCTGTGCTGAACCTATCTCTTCTGGCAGTGATCTGGAGCAGCAAACAGCACCAATCAGGACTAACTCTCACACAAAGAGCAAAAAGATGCCAAGACAACAGAAGCACAAACCCGAGAACTCTGAAAATATGAGAACAAGGGATAGTGAGGAAATAATAAACTCCCACAACTCAACAACAGTGATTACCAAGACTGATCTTCAAGAAATTCAAGAATTCCGAATTTCGATGTTCAATGTGATGAAAGGCCTCAAAGAAAGTATACAGGAAATGAAGAAGGAAATTGAGGCTTTAAGAAAGAACCAGAAAGAGGATCTGAATGAAAGGAAGGAGTCAATAAATGAATTGAAGACAGCAACAGAAACCAACTCTCAAAAGCTAGACCACATGGAAAACAGGGTATCACTCTTGGAAGACAGTTCATTCAAAACCAAAAGCACAGTCAACAGTACACAGAAGACAACAACACAATCTATATATTCAACAAATATGGATAATACAAAATGTCCAAACTTATAGATAAAAGGCATTGAATAAGGTCTGGAAGCACAAACCAAGGGTATCAGAAATCTTTTCAGAGAAATAATTTTAGAGAATTTTCCAAACATAGAAAAAGATTTGAACATCCACATACATACTGTTAAGACAAGATCAAAGAAGGTCCTCCTTATACCACATAATAATCAAAATGAGTAACACAGAGGCTAAGGAAAGAATCTTAAAAGCAGTGAGAACAAAAGAATGGGTGATATTCAGGAGTAAAACAATAAAAATCACTCCAGACTTCATAGCCCAAGTCTTGAATGCCAGGAGAGATTGGTATGAAATATTTTACATCCTGGAAGAAAACAATTTCTAATCAAGACTAATATATTAAGCAAAGATATCATTCAAAATTGATGGGGAAATAAAAACATCCCAAGATAAGCAGAATCTTAAAAAAATTCATGGTTACCAAGCCAGCACTAGAGAAAATACTTGAAGAAATAAATCATAAAGAAGAAAAAAGAAGCAAATTCCACAACCAGAGAAGAGGTGAACTCCACCAAGTGGGCATCTAAGCAAAGGAGAAATAACACTATATAAAACACAATATAGAACACAAAATGACAGGAAACAAAAATCATATTTCAATAATAACACTGAACATCAAAGGTCTTAATTCTCCAATTAAAAGACATAGACTAGCAACATGGATTAAAAAACACAATCCCACTACATTCCTGAATAGAACAAAAAGGCTGAGAGAGGACTGCTGCCTGACTACTTCAAGATGGCACATTGATCTTTTCCTGACTTTGGACAGGCACTTTATCAGCTCCCCTTGGGTCTCAAGCCTGCTGACTTTCACACTTGAACATCCACCATCAGTTCTCCTGGTTTTGAGGCCTTGGGACTTGAACTGCAACTATACCATCACTCACCAGCTTGGCAATTGTAGATCATGGGACTTTTCAGCTTTCATAATTGCATGACCCAATTCCTTATAACAAATGTCTTTATAAACAGATCTGCACATGCAAATGCATGAACACACATACATATTTCATTGGTTCTGCTTCTCTGAAGAGACGTAATATAGAGCTAAATGTCTCTTACATTTTAGAAATTTCTGAAATTCAAATAGGACCAATAAAATTCAACAACAAATTGGTCCAAGTATATGAACTAGAAAAATAAGAAATATAAATCGTCAATAAACTCCTCAATCTCACAAATCGTCAAGTAAATAAAGCTGAAATTGGATGGCAGTATTTGTTTATTTGATAGGGCAAAAAGTAAAAGAATGACAGGATGGGCGTGGTTGCACACACTTTTAATCCCAGTACTTGGGAGGTTGAGACAGGAGGAGGATCACAGGTTCTCAGCTAGCCTCAGCTACTTAGTGAGGCCCTCTGCAACTTAGCGAGACCCTGTTTCAAAATAAAGAATAAAAAATAGGGCTAGTAGTATCGACTCTACTTTTGCAACTATAGAAATGTGTGTGTGTGTGTGTGTGTGTGTGTGTGTGTGTGTGTGTGTGTGTATGCGTGTGAAAATTCTGGAAGGATACACCATCAAGTTGTTTCAGGAGGTTGGGGAGGGTTTTCATTTTCACATTTTTACTTGTGTTTGGTTTGCATTTTTAATCATGAGCATGCATAAGAATTCCTAACTGGGAAAAGAAAATTCTGTTAGTCAATAATAGAAACAAGATCTCTGAGGGCAAAAGCTCTACTTTATACAAGAGCATTAAAACAGCAAATAATTTACTTACCCAAATGTAGCAAAACCACACAGAACTTTTGACAACTCATCTTACTTCAGATACATGCACCTGAAAAACAGTAAATCAAAAAGAAACACAAAACACAACTATACAAGCTATCTGGAGAAAACATAAAAGGAAAGGGATTATAAATAAGTCTTCCAATTTTAAGCCTCTATAATACTTGGATCAATATCAGAGAAATATTCCATGTTTATTACGTTATAGATTTATTTCTCTTTGCATGCTATCTAAAATAGTTAAAATATAGCAAGTATCAAAATAAGAATAAATTTTCAACTAAAGTATCACAATTCGATTAAATACACAACAGCTAATCTAACACCATTAATATGACCATTTTAATGGGTTTTTTTTTCATGTTAAGTGCTTAAGTCTCCCTTATTTCCTAAAGCCTTTATCTTTACTATGATACTACAAAGTCAAATGGTTATAAGTAATGATTTATATTTATATCCAATAAAGAAAACTTTCTAAAATGTTTTTGTAAACCTATTATTTATTGGAAATAATGTAATATTCATATTGAAAAATTATCAGAGTTAATTCAGGGAAAGTCTCATGACTTAATATACCAAAATACTACAGCATGCATTAGTAGATAAGCTTTCTCATAAATTCTGCCCAATTTGAAATACATTACACCTATGATTATTTGTTCTACTACATCATGAATAAGAATAGTAAAATGTTAGTATATTAGGCTTGGATTTGTAATAAAATCTTGTTTGATTTTGATGTTTCAAGTCTTTTTTATTATCTCAAATTGAGAACTCAGTCAACTACAGTTTGAGGTTGAAAAAAATAACCAAATGTGTCAGGTTTGTGTGCTGCTCTAGGCTCTTCTACTAAAGAGCTGTAGGACTTGGGATTTCAACTGTTAACCTCTGCTTCCTCATCTACAAATAAGACTGTTGAGTAACCTCTACAATCCCTTGCAGAGCTGCCTATGATTCTGAGAAATTTAATTTTAAAACAGAAATCCCTCTACTACAAAGAATGTTTTAATTATTACATAAGAAATATGTCTCATAATGCATATCTGAAGAATGACACCATGTGATGAGTTAATGAAAAGGGATGTTTGATTATTTATTTGAAAACATATATACTCTTGGGAAGACAATGGATGAGTATAAACAATTTGTAGTCTGGTATTTATGTTTTTAATAGTATTAGTTTTTCACTACAATTTTGGTTCTGTATACATTGGCATCACAACGTTTCTTTAGGATCTCTAGCAGTCACTTCATTGCTTAGAATCCTTATGACCTAATTGTATCAACACATGCAAATTCCTCCCTCTTTTTTTATATTACCTGTTTCTGATATAAAATGTTCCCATGATATAAACCCAAGAGTAAGTTTCATAACCAAAATGTATCATAGATACAACATTTCATTGGGCTGCTTCTATTAAACTAATAACTAGTAATTTGGTCCAAAAATTTATTTGACTCAGATTTAACTCAACTGATCCATTAAGTGTCCAAACAGATCCTTTGTTTTCCTTACATAAGACAACTATCCCTTTATTTAATGTTCTATTCAAAACAAAACTATTCTGTTGGTTGGATTTTTACAGTCAGATTGCACTGTTATGTAACAGAAAAATCATGAATGTAACAAGGACACAGACACAACCTTGAAAAGACTTTGAATGGTGACATCTCATATAGATTCAATGAGAGAAATATTTATATGCACCCTAAATTTTAACAAAACAAATCTAAGGAGATTGTGTATAAAAATATAAACAATACAGAAAAATAACAAATTTTTAAACCATGGGGAAAAATCAAGCAAATGGAAAACTAATGGTAGCGTAACCAAAATAAGTCTAATGCCAAATACCATTAATTTGAATGTGCTTGCTAAGTATGAGCCGTAATTTGTTCTAAACTTTTTTATGGTCAAATAAATTCACAAAATACTTAAAATGAACCTAACAAGTTAGAGGGAAAGTGCAAATATTCCTAATATTAAAAACAGTGAGACATTTTTCCTGATTAACTTTACAACATAGGAATTTCAAAATTCAACAATTTCTCACCCCTTCCACCACCAATATATTATTCCAAGTCCTTATCTCTATCTTTGACAACCAGCATAGACCTAGAAGTAGGTCTCCCTACTTCTGCCCTTGTTTCCTAATTCAATCTATTCTCAGCACAGAGAGTGATCTTGTTAACACAGAGATCAGATCGTGCTTCTTTTTCTCAAAATACAAGAATATTCTTCTTTCCCTCAGAGTAATAGTCTAAATCCCACGTAAGACTCCAAGGTCCTGGATCTCTAGTGCCTATCTGACCTCATCAATCACCACATTCCCCTTTGCTCAAGTCCCCTTCTCAGAGGAGACTTGCCCGGCCATCCCATCTTAGGTTCAAACATCTTTCCCACCCCAACATCTCACATTTGCTGATTCTGCTTAAATTTTTTCTTAATATTAACTTGAATGTGTTATTTTTCTTGTTTATGATCTGTTTTCCCTACTAGAATGTAAACTTCACTAAATCAAGGAACTTTTTTTTTACTTATTTTTTTCATCATTATATCTTCCACAAATATAAACCTGACCCTCACTTAGAAGGTGTCCCATATGTATTAACTGCATGAATTAATAAAGGAATGAATGAATGAGTCACAGGAAATGGCTCTTTCTTGAAATATCCTCCACCATAGGCTAGTGGCATCACACCAAGACAAAACTGAATGAAATCAATCTTTAAAAGAGGCATCTTAGCCCAGCATGGTGGCACACACTTGTAATCTCAGTACTTGGGAGGCTGAGACAGGAAGATCACAGGCATCCTAATACCATCCATATACAGCTTTATAATCTAGATTGATTATAAAGAAGTGCAATAGAATAGTGATTCTTAAGCATTTTTGGAACACGAACTTCACTGAAAATTTGGTGAGAACAATGTAATAACTGCCAGGAAGAAAGGCACATATACCCAAAAGTAGGGTTTATCATTTCAAGGGGTTAAAAAAACTCTCTGAAATTTATCCAAAGCTCCCATATTAAGTGTTGTTCATGTAGATAGATAAATGCTGTATACATTACTTAGGCAATCTTCCATGAGTATAGCTCCATAAATTGAGTCATTAACAGACACCAACCTATAAAGGAGTTTGAGATAATACTGCTTAACATTGCCCTGGAAAGTTGTTGTTTTAGTTTGTTCCAATGCTATAACAAAATATCATGAACTGAGTGGCTTATAAACAACAGAAATGTATTTCTCACAGTGGTGGAGGCTGGGAAGTCCAAGATCAAGGCCTGCAGATTGGGTGTCTGGAGAAGGCCCATTCCTCATAGATGGCGCCTTCTTCTTGTTGTCCTTATATAACAGAAAGGGTGAACAAGCTTCCTTAAGCCTCTCATAAGGACACAAATCCCATTTGTGATGGATTCACCCTTATGACCTTCTAAAAGCCCCACATCTTTCATGATTAGGTTTCAACAAATGAATTCTGTAGTGACACAAAAATTTAGTAGAAGTCATTCTATGCTGACAGTTCAAAGCAACTTAGCAAGACCCTCAGCAACGTAGGGAAATCCTGTTCAAAAATTTAAAATAAGAAGGGCTGTGGGTGTAGTTCAATAGGTAGAATGCTCCAGGGTTCAATCCCCAGTATCTAAAAAAAAAAAAATATCTTAATGATATTTGGTCTATAGCCCTACTTTTCATAAAAAAATAAATAAATAAATAAAAATAACAGAAGTCTATTGTGGTCATTCCTAGATTTCAAATTATCCACCATTATTCTTTCAAGTCACCCCACCCCATTGAATCCTTTTTCCTGAATCAGATTCTACAGGAGGATCATTTATCTAGGTCTTATGTTGATCTCAAATTGAAGGCTGAAGATGGCAAATTATCCATTACAAATAACACATTAGAAAAAATTCTTTGCATTTTGTTTGTTAGCATCCTATGTGAGAACATAGTGCTACTAGATGTAATAAAATAAATTTAACAAAAACCCAAAAAGAATACATGAAATGTTTCTCATCCATATTAGACTTTTAAAAAGAAAATATTTTAATATATTCTCTGGAGCAAAGTAGGTACTTCTCAATATTTGTTGAATCAATCAATGTAGATAATACCTATCTCATGTTTTTTTTAAAAAAAATAACACTTTTATCAGCCATTTTGGAATTTATATAGAGAGAAAAAACCATTGAAATATAAAAATATTTGAGGATATCTTTATAAAGTATAGAAAAAGACTCATTCACAGTCTAATCTAAATGACACATCTATAATTTCTGAATCTGCCAGTAATAATACAATCTGCATAAAACACCAAACACAGAAAGCATATTAAACATATCATTAACTCCCCAGTTTTTCTATGAACCGTAAGCAAAAAAAATAAAATCAAAGTCCATATTCTACTGAATGATCTCATTATGGGTTTTCAGAGGAGGATCAGACTGTTTAATCGTATTGTAAAGGATTATTAGAGTGTTTCTTAATTTATCAAACCTACTTAAACATAAAATAGAATAGTCACAATTATAGGAGCTAGTAACTGGACAAGAAGGAAAATTATTTACAACTTGCTCTGATGATCTCAAAAGTCTCTGAGCTCGTAGAAGAGTTCATGAGTAAGGGAGGCAATTCTGACAATTTTGTTGCTTTGATGAATAAATGCAATTAGCCCCATCTGCCACTAAGTTGTTGCATTTACTTTCTGTTGGAGAGGCATCTATTTCTCATTTAACTAACAACATTTAAGCATTTTATTTAAACACAAATGAAAACACTATTTCTTCAAGTGTCAAAAATTTAACAAAATAAATGTAGCCTGATCTGTTCTAGTAATCTCGTTTATTTTTATTTCTTCACTTAGGATAGAAATTGGTCATGTTATTCCCACCACGTGGGTATTAAAGATTTAAATCATTTCTTAAATTAAAAAATCCTTTTCCATCATCCTTTGAAAATATAATTTCAAGTGCCTTTACTCCTGACATGACTCTAATTGTGTGATTTTGACAAGTTAATTCCTAAGACAATGCAGAAAGATAAGCTATGATTCACAGACCTCAGTGCCATAAAGTCAACCAAGTTGAGTCAGAGAAGGCATCTCACCTACACAGTAACTTAAAAAATACATAAACTGACTCATTTAAATATGCACCAAACAGACAATAAAGATGTTACTATATGATGTACTAGAAATATAAAAATTAGCATTAAATCACATTTACATTAAGAAATAACATTATGATAATTTTTTCTTTGTAGCACGGGGGACTGAATTCAGGGGCAATCTATCTCCAGGCTATGCCCCCAGTCCTAGTTTGAAACAGGGTCTCACTAAGTTGTGGAGTGCCTCACTAAGTAGCTGAGGCTGGCCGCGAACCCAGATCCTCCAGTCTCAGCCTCCCAAATACTGGGATTACAAGTGTGCGCCACCATGCCCAGCTATTTTGTGATTTTTTTTTACATGTCAAAATACTGTAATTCCAGTATAAACTAAACACAATGGATCATCATATTGAAGATCGCAAACTGAACCAATTGATTTTCTCTTCCTCCTGAGAGACATCCTTAGAAATACAGTAAATTACATCAACCCATTACAACCGGAAGAATGAAAGGAAGACCAGCAGCAAAAAAGAGATATAAATTAATTCTTTTACTTTAGATATAAAGGCAAATGAAATAGAATGAAAGAAGTAACCACCTGGTGTGTGTGGGAAAGAGCAGCCATCAAAAACAAAAAACCTGGCGATGGTCTAAATGATGAAGAGCAGGAGGCTGAAATGGGACTAAAATGAAAACACATTTTGATGCATGTGCTATCTGGCTTCTTTAATTTCATCGTAAATAAGTCACAGCAGCCAAATCTAGCTCCCTCTAACTGTCAGGGGAATAACCGACAGACAGCTGAACTAAGTACACTAATCTAAGTGGCAAAGGAATTTATTAAAGACTATTGGGTAGCTCAGAGAATCTTAGTGATGCAGAGAATCAGCTAAAGAAACACAAAGCCAAGAACCACAGCCAAAATCCCATGTAGAATTGCTCTGGAGAAGATAGCCTTGCTCATTTCAGACCACTGCATGTTATGACTAGAACTTCAGTGTCACCTACTATTGTACCCCTGAGTTTCTGGGAGCTCATCTGTTCTTCATGCCCTACACTTCTCATCGAAAATCTGGCACAAATGCCTCTGAGTAGTATAGCATAGTTTATACTCTACAAGTAGGCAGTCAAGAAGCTTGGGGAAATAGAGGATCATTAAGCAGAAATTCCCCAAACATAGGCAAAATAGACAAAGATGTCAAATAGTCAAAAGAGTATAAAAATGTGTAGTCACATATGTTGAATGGGTAAAACATACAAGTTATTCAAAGACTTGAACTTCTTTTATGAGATTGGCATAAATATGGTAAAGTCCTTACATGCTGACATTTGGGGGATGCATAAATGGCAGTTTCCTGATTAAGTGCCTAAATGGGGCCTATCAGTCAACAAACACTGCCCTTAAGCACAGAATTGGCATTCCTCCTGTTTTCAGCTAAGAGCCATGGTGAATGGAGACATGAACAGAGACATAATTAAAAGCTTCCACATAATGTTAACAATCTTTACTGGAAGAAAGAACAAAGAAAACAATCACAGGAGACACAGAGATATATCAGAGAAGAAAAATAGCTTTAGCAAATGTATAATGAGTATCCTCAGGGCTATTCAAAAGATTTTACTTTCACAAAATCACAAAAAAAAAATAATTAGAGGAAACAGAACTTTTGAATATTTGAATATATAGTGCCAAATTTTTTTTCCAGTGCATAGGTTTAAAAACACATTTGCATAATTAATACCCCCAAGAAAGTCACCTTTGAAAACTTAATATATTCAAGTCCAACCAATATAAGCACAAAAAGAAAATAGAGAACAAGAAATTATCAAAGAAATAATACAAGAAAACCTCCCAGAGCTGATAAAAAGCCAAAGTGTTCAAATTGAAAAATTTGGTTCAAAGGAAGTAGAATAGAAAAAGACTCATTCTTAAACTATTTTTAAATTTCAGAATAGCAAAAAAAAAAGAAAGAGCAGATATGAAGTTTCCAGAAGGAAAAATGTTACTGAAGGAATAGAAACAAAAGTTTCAACCCAAACACTGAATGTTAGAAGACAATCTAGTAGTTACCAGATAGAAAATGGCTCTCATTTTAGAATTCTATGTCCAGTAAAGAACTACTTGAAGGAAACAAGTATATTTTCAGAAATGCAATGACTTAGAAAATTTATATAATATGGCTCTCTTTTTCAAAAATAACTTTACAAAGTATTCTAACAAAATAAGTAGTAAACCAAGAAAAAGGGAAAGATGGATCCAGGAAAACATGGCCACAAACCAGTTAGATGGCTCTGCAGACTTGAGAGTGACCAGTCTGTGTAGTAGCTATAGTACAGATGGCCCCTGAGAAGACATGACAAGGAGGAAGTTGAAGATAGAAGACAACTTGATACCAAATGTAACTTTGAAGCTGGAAAATAAGACAAAAACACAGAATAACAAAGGGGGGAAAGGAAGTCATAGATCAAAATTGAAGCCACTAGTTCGAATTAGATATGAGTCAATAAGCTTAAAAAAAAGAAAGAATGCAATGGATTACAAACAACAAAGAGAAAATTAGAACAATGAAAATTATTAAAGATGAAGAAGGTCCAGATATTCTTTCCCAAAAAGGAAAAACAGAAAAAGCTTTACAGAAAGTCATGATGTAAATATGAACCAAAATAAAATATTATTTTGAGCAAATGTTGGACTTAAAGAGTCCACTTAAAACAATAAAAAATCCCCTTACCCTTGGCTCTAGGAATTCTTAGGAACAGCATTAAAGCATTCTTTTTATATTGCCATATCAATATTCTTGACAGCTCTGAGTATGATATTGTTTGTAAAAATATTGATATCAATGCCTCCAAGGTGAAAAGCAACTCAGACAAAACAAAACAATAGACTTCAAAAGTGAAAAAGAAATCCTCAACTAAAATATTTGGTTCATACTTTCCTTAAATATGATTTCAATAAAAATTAAGTAATTCTAAATGAACTCTTTCAATAAGTATAAAGCTAAAATTCTACTTTTTAAAGATTTTTAGTTACTTATTTTACAGTTGTTTACCATGCTTGCAAGAACATCTTCACTTGCTCCCCACTCCTTTCCTCTGTAGGCTCTTCCAAGCTCTGATGGTGCCTTCTACCTCTTTCCTGGCTTCAGCTTCTGTCCCTGACCCTCCAACTAGGTGCCCCCAGCATTTCATCTTTTTCTTCCTTCTATTCTCATCTATAATTTAATACCACTGGACACCATTTTCTACTTCGTAGACTTCATTTTTAACCTAAATGAAGTATTTTAAAGTAGTTAAAGAGGTGCCCTTTTTAATGATACAAAAATAATGGTGCATCTTAAAAATCCATGATGTCTTAGATTTAAAGAATTACAACCACTTAGTAAGAGTGGATCAGAGACATTACTTCTAGATTGAGAAATCATAAAATATTCCACAGAGTGAATATTTAACTGCCCCTTGAAGAATGGAATATGAAGAAATATGAATATACCCCACAAAGAAATATGATACACACTGTAAGTATTATTAAAAAAACTCCCACAGAAACTATGCTCAGTAGAAAAAAGGTCAACCAGAGAGTAGTGGTAAAAGGCAATAGGAATTCCTATGTAAGAATGATTTGCAAGTTTAGAACCATGTTATTCCAAAGACCAAAAAGTCACTTGCTCAAATGACTGCTTTTAATAGATTATTTTTATATATCCCATTGGTTCTGTGAGAAAGCTTTTTTCTCCTACATCAGATTTAGCAGTATTGTTGTAAGACCCCCAGGTCACTAGAGAAATATTGAGCTACCTCCAATATAGTTCTAATATTATTAGTATGCCATAATTTTAAGCAAGAATATCTTACTAATAGCAACCACAATTAATGGATGTTTATGTGTATGCCAATGTTTTCTATTTACACACATATTCACACTCTCTCAGTGTGTGTGCTTATCTGTAAATGTGTAAAACTTATTTTCTTTGATGCTCTAAATAGTGACTAGTTGTGTTCAGAGATTCTGTCAATGCACAGGTAAATCTAATTGTTTTATTACCTCATGTGTATGGTTTCCTAATTTTCATAGATTTAGACACCTAAATAACAGCTGCTAAAGTAAAATGAGAAAATATAATTCTGAGAAAAACTAAGTTGTCCTACGCCTTCACAAAACAGATATTTTTGTAACAGCTGTTCTTAAACATGACTCCACATTTTTAAAGCTTATTATAATACCATTATAGAAGCTCCTGAGAATCTCTATTTGGCACAAACCTTTAGCTATTATCTGGCACAAATAGGTAAAACACTAATATGGTGTCCCCACAAACTTTATAGAAATGACTAGGCCAAGGGTAGGACACACCCACTCACTCTTCCACTTGTACCATGCGCTCTCACTGTCCATGTTCTCATTCATTCTCTCCATCAGCACTCTGGATCCCTTTTACCTTCGTGTGTGTGTGTGTGTGTGTGTGTGTGTGTGTGTGTGTGTGTGTAACTTATCACCTTCCCATATATAGTGCTATGATTAGATATAGAATGGCCCTTTGAAGAGCTCATAAATTGATGTTTGGAGTTGATGCAATTGAGTCTTGAGGGTTGTAATCCCAGCAGTGGATAAATCTATTGTAATGGATTTACCTGGGTGATGGCCTGGACCAGGGTGTGGCTGGAGGGGGTGGATCCCTGGAGATTATATATGGTTCCTCCTCCCCCTGCTCACTCTTGCTTCTGGCCTTCATGATAGGAGCACACCACATCCTCTCCCTCTCACCACTTGCTGCCACTATGCCCTCAGATCCACAGTCTCTGGCCTCACATGGACTGAACCAGAAACCATAAGAAAATAAATCTTCTTTCCCCTAAGTTACATGGTCAGTCTTTTAGATTATAGCTGTAAGGGTGCTGACCAGAACATGTGGTATTGCTCCCTCAGTTAGTACATTTATTTTCTTTCTGTCCCCTGTTATGTTTTACAAGCACAGAGATACTCACTTGTCTTGTTCAACATCTAAAATAATGCTTAACCCAGAGTAAGTGCTCAATAAATATTTGTTGAAATAAACAAACTTCAAGATATTGATAATCAAGAGGGTATTGAATGGAATTAAAGTAAGCTAAAGCCCTTGTATTTTTCTGAATTTGTTACTATTCAAAGTTTATTCATTTTCAACTTTGACAATTTGAGGATTCAAATGGTAACTTCTATAATAATCACTGAATGATAGAGACTTTTAAAGTAGTAAAAGAAAACTTGGAATGATAAAAATAACCAAATTAAAATTTAGAAATAAAAGAAAAAGATACAAAAAATGGAATACAAAAGAGCACAGATGAATAAATAAAATTTTAAATATATCAGTAAATTGAATGGAAATGGACAAAATTCTTTAATGAAAAGACATTGAATTTAAAATGCCTTAATAAGTATTCACAAAAAACCCATCTAAATTATAAGGCTGAAGGCAGGAGGAGAAAAAATATCTACTGCACAGAAATAAATCTACAACAAATATACAGAAACAGAAAAGCAAAATGATTTACCAAATACATACTAAACAAAATTGGTGAAGTTATATCAGTATCATACAAAGTAGGTTCTAATGCCAAAAGAAATCTTAACAGTCAAAAAGGTAACTGCAAATTGATAAAAGTTTCAGTTAACCAAGAATACAAATTTTTAAATATATATGCACATTATAATATAGCTTCAAAATAACATGCATATTTTAAGGCAGCCTCAAAATGTATCAAGTGAGCAAATAAACAAATGAGATACTATCAAACTACGGAGCTTCTGCATAGCAAAGGAAGCAATCAACAAAGTAAAGAGACAATCTACAGAATGGGAGATAATATTTTCAAACTATTTATCCAAGAGACTAATACCCAGAATGCATGAGGAACTCAAAAAACAAATAGAAAAACAATAAATAATCCCATTTTTAAGAACAGACATAGGATCTGAATAGACATTTCTCAAGAGAAGCTATAAAATGGCCATGCATAGGAAAATATGCTTAATATGACTAATCATCAGAGAAATGCAAATCAAAACCACAATGTGATATCACCTGACTCCAGTTGGAATTGTTATTAAGCAAAAAGACAAAAAATTATAAATATCGGCAAGAATGAGAAGAAAGGGGGACTCATATAACACTAGTGGGAATATAAATAAGTACAGTGATTATCTAAAACAGCATGGAGGTTCCTCAAAAACTAAAATCAGAATTAATATATGATCCGGCAATCCCACTATTAGGTATAAATCCACAAGAAATAAAATCAATATGTCAAAGAGACATCAACAGTCCCATGTTTATTGCAGCACTATTCACAATATCCAAGATATGGAATCAACCAAGGTGTTTGTAGATGGATGAATGGGTAGAGGAAAAAAATGTATAAATATAATGAAATACTATTAAGACAGCAAAAGAATGAAATTCTGTCACTTGTGGCTACATGGATGGAACTGGAGGAGATTATGCTAAGTCAAATAAACCAGATATAGAAAAGAAAATAACACATGATTTTGCTCATATGTGGAAGCTTAAAAAGTTGATTTAATAGAAGTAGAGTGTAGAAGAGAGGTCACTAGAGGCTGGAAAAAATAATAATAATGAAAATAAGAATATGTTTTAAGCTGACAGTGAAAATAACATTTCAAAATTTATTTCAATCATATAAAAAGTATGTGAAAGGAAATGCAAAGCCATAAATAAATAATGTTTCTTAAAAAGGTGAAATATTAAACATTGAGGTGCTATCATTCCTTTATAAGCAGTTAGAATAAAACATTTAATGGAATATTCATTAAAGTAGTTAGTAGAAGGGAGGAAATAATAAAAAGTCAAAATTAGTAAAGTAGAAAATAAACACACAAGATTAAGAGTCAATAAATATAAAGTTGATCTAGGAGAATAGAATTATTAAAACTCAAATGAAATTGAGAGAGAAATCATAAAAAACTCATTTCAAGAATGAAAAGGGACATAAATACATATAAATGTTCACTCAGCATAGGTAGCAATTTATTCCAGGACGAGTATGATTTAACATTTTTTTTTTTTTTTTTTTTTTTTTTTTTTTTGCGGTACTGGGGATTGAACTCAGGGGCATTCTACCTTCGAGCTATACCCCCAGCCCTATTTTTTATTCTTTATTTTGAAACAGGGTCTCACTAAGTTTCGGAGTGCCTCACTAGGTAGCTGAGGCTGGTCGCAAACCTGGATCCTCAGTCTCAGCCTCCCAAATGCTGGGATTACAAGCATGAGCCACCACGCCTGGCTTGATTTAACATTTTTTAATTAACAAATATAATTAGTCCCATCAATAAATTAAAGAAGAAAAAAGTCTGATTATCAGTAAATAAAAAAAGCATTTGGCAATAGTCAACATCCATGCCTGACACAAACTATTTGCAAAATCGCAATATAAAAGAATCTCCTAAATCTGACAATGAGTATCTCCAAAGCCACAACAAATATAATTCTCAATGGTGAAGTAAGTCTGCATGTCAGCATTTCACTTCGACCTTATACTAGAAGTCATAGTCAACAAAGTAAGGGAAGCAAAACAGTTTAAGGGTATTCATAAAGGATGAGAAGGGTAGAAAATGTAAAAATATAAAAATACATGTAAAAACTAATACTATACAAAATCAAGTATTTCAAACACTTCCCAATTCATCCTTTAAGATCAAAATTACTCTGATTCCAAAACCATACAAAAATATAGAAAAAAACAAAAAAAAACTAAGTGCAAAAATACTAGCAAATCAAATCTGGCAACATATAAAAAGGATTATATGCTACAACCAGGTATGATTCAGCCCAGAAATGCAGGGTTGATTAAAACTATGAAAACCAGTCAATATAATACACCATAGTAAAAGACGTTATCATCTTAATAGAAAGTGTTTGACAAATTCTAATATCATTTTATGATTTAAAAAAAAAAAAGCCAAGTAGGAATATAAGGAAATTTCCACAACCTGGTAACAGCCACGTATATAACCTTAATATCATCCTTAATGGTTGAAAGACTAGATACTCCACCCTAAAATCAAGATAAAAACAAAAATCTCTTCTCTCACCACTTTCATTCAATAGAGTACTAAAGGTGCTAGCCAGGACAGTTAAGCAAAAAAAAGAAAAGAAATTAAATGCACCCAAGATTATTAAAAACAAACAAACAAACAAAGAAACAAAAATAAAGAAGTAAAATCATCTCTGTTCTCTAATGCCATGACCTTGACATAAAGAATACTAAAGAATCCACAAAAAAAGTATATTGCAACTAAAAAATTCATCACAGTTGTAGAATTTGAGATCAACATACAAAAATCACATGTACTTTTATACACTAACAATGAACAATATGAAAATAGAATCAAGAAAGTAAGTCCATTTTCAATCACAATGAAAATAACAAAATACCAGGAAAAAGTTTAACAAAACAAATGTAAGATTTATACATTGAACACTATAAAAGATCAATGAAAGAAATTAAAGAATATATAAATGGAAAGACATCTATGTTTATGAGTTAAAAGATAATTTTGTTAAGATGATAATACTTCAGAATTAACCTCAGATTCAATTCAATTACTATCAAAATTCTATCTGTGTTTTGTGCGGAAACTGACAAATTCTAAAATTCAGATGAGTATGTGAACTAATTACTAAAACAACCTTGAAAAGCCAGAACAAAGCTGCAAGACGCATAGCTCCAATTTCAAAACTTCCTCCAAAGCTATAATAATCAAGACAGTGTGGTGCTGGTTTAAGGACAGAAATATAGATCACTGTAGTAGAACTGAGATTCCAGAAATAAACCCCTACATTTACAAGGTGCACAGACAATTTAGTGGGGGGAAGAATACTCTTTTCAACAGTGGGGTAACACGTGGATATCCACAAGCAAAAGAACAAAGTAGGTTACTTCCCTCACTCCTGATGCAAGATGGAAGGATCTGCTCTATCAGAAAGCAAGACTTATGAAATATGTAGTAATCAAGACAGTGTGATATCGGCAAATACACAGAAAGAGATTAAAGGAACAAATACGGAGCCTAAAAACAGACCCCCACTCTTAATATTTGAAATAATCAGTGCTTATTGTTTTGAGCCACTAAATTTTGGGGTAACTGGTTACATAATCAATATATTCCTGCTCACTGCTATTTTTAGATTTATTCTCCTTTTAGACAGAGAGGTGTAATTCCCTAACTCCTTGATGTTAGGCACGACTGTGTGACTTCTGTCACTTCTAAAATGTGAGTAGAAATAATTCATGTCTCTTCCATATGGAAGCATTTAAAACTAGTTCAAGATTATCAATGCTATCCTTCTCACCTTCACATTGGACTATATGCAGCATGGAAAATGAACAAGCAACAGCCTTCATTTAACACAGAAATTACTGAGCACCTTTTAAATTCTAGGTCCTATTTCACATACCCGGGATAAGAGCAAACCAAACAAAACAAAAAATCCTGCCCTTGTAGGGTTTACATTCTAGAGGAAATTGAACAAACATACACCCCCCACACACACACACACATATCATGTAGCATTTTTAAAGGTGAATAAATACTATGGAAAAAAGCAAAGGAAAGGAATGAATATTTATTGCAAAGTAAAAATACATAAAATTTAAATATAATGATCAGAGTAGGTCTAGTTGAAAGGAGCCCGTTGAACAAAGACTTAAAGGAAATGACAGTAACAGAGCAAGCCATGGAGATATCTGGGATAAGAAAAGCATTCCCAGCAGAGGAAGCTCTAGTGCAAAGATGATTTCCAATTCATTCAAGGAACAGCAAGGAGCCCAGTATGGCTGCAGCTAAGGAAGAGGAAGAAGGATAAGAAATGAGATCAGCTAGGTAAAGGGAAGGGCAGAGGGCCCAGTAGGGCCTTGTAGGTTATCCTAAGTATCTAAGAACTTTGTTTTACACTAAGTATGAACTATAAAACAACCGGAGAGACTAAAGCAGAAAAGTGTCATGACCTAATATATTTTAAAAGGAGAGCTCCAACTGTCATTTTGAGAATTGAGGACTGAAAAGGGCAGAAGATAAAAGCAGGAAGACTAGTTTGGAAGTCCTTGTAGTAAGCCGAGATGAGAGCAGTTTATATCAGGGTGGCGGCTATGGAGATAATGAGAAGTGATTATATTCTGGATTTATTTTGAAAACACAGCACAGAAGATTTCCCAATGTATTATATATGGAGTGTGAGAAAATTGGAGAGATCAAAATGACACTAAGGTTTGGATCCTAACCAATTTGAAAGTTGAAAATGGGAAAGACTGCAGATAATGTCAGTTTGGGTAAGATGAAGATTCCACTTGGAGCACATGGAACTAGAAATGGCTACTAGAAGCCGGGCGTAGTGACTCACGCTTGTAATCCCAGTACTTGGGAGGCTGAGACAGGAGGATCCGAGTTCGCAGCCAGCCTCAGCCTTAGTAAGCCCTCCACAACTAAGTGAGACCCTGTTTCAAAATAAACAATAAAAAATAGGGCTGGGGGTGTAGTTCAGAGGTAGAATGCTCCTGGGTTTCATCCCGTAGAAGTGCAAAAAAAAAAGAAAGAAAGAAAAGAAATGGCTACTAGACACCCAGATGAAAATGCTGTCTAGGCAGCTGGATCAAGAGGTCTGAATTCAGAGAGAGAAGTCAAGGATTGGTATTGCTTTCTGCGTCTTCAATATTGAAATATAGAGAAGCCATGAAAACATCAAAGTATCTAGAGGAAAGAACTAAACATGAGGCACTGCAAGGTGAAAACCTCTAAGAGGCGAGGCTAGCCAAGCAGACAGAAAGGAGCAGCCAGTGAAGGAGGAAAATAAGAGTTCAGGAAGCCCTGAAGTCAAGGAGCAAAGTGTCAGTGTGCAGCTTGTTTGCCAACAGGTGAAATAAGATGAACACTGCAACTGACTATTGGATTAGAAAAGGTGGTATCACCGGTGACCTTGACAGTAGTAGAACCTGAAGCAATTTGGGCAGAATAATGAAAACTAAACTTGGATAGGAATGGGGTTAAGAAAAAGTGACGAGAGGAATTGGCAACTGAGAATATAAACAACTCTTTCATAATATTTTGCTTTAAAGGGAAGAGAAGAAATGGCTTAATCTCACAAACATAATATTATGCAAAGCAATCTATAAGAGAATGCCTACTATATTCATATACATTTTTCTTTTTTTAAAAAAAGGTAAATCTAAACTGGGTGTGGTGGCGCACGCTTCTAATCCCAGCATTTGGGAGGCTGAGACTAGAGGATCTGGGTTCAAGGCCAGCCTCAGCTACCTAGTGAGGCACTCCACAACTTAGTGAGACCCAGTTTCAAAATAAAAAATAAAAAATAGGGCTGGGGGGCATAGCTTGGAGGTAGAATGCCCCTGAGTTCAATCCCCAGTACCGCAAAAAAAAAAAAAGGGTAAATCTAGACTTGCGATAGGGAGAAATAAGAAATTTCTGGCTATTGGCAATGTTCTTTTTCTAAAATCATGTGTAGTGGGGTATTTGCCTTATTTTCTATTATAATGATGTTGTCGTGTCAACCAATAAATTTGTTTTATGTACTTCTCTTTATATATAATGGTTTAAAGTGTTAAATTACTTTTAAGACTAATAAGATCAAGTGTGTGCAAAGAAAACAGATAATATCACTTTTGAGTCATAAAAAGCATTTGAGAAGGAGAATTCTAAATTATAAGCAGATGAAATTTGAATAGAAACTCCAAAAGGCTCTATGTACTAAGTCTGGCCAGTTGGTGAATATCTGTGCTTTCCTAATTTAATTAAAATCGGAATTTGCAAATCACATAAAATCTTAAGAATTAAAACAGACCATAAGCCTTTTTCTTCATTTATAACTCCACAGGACATATTTTTTAGTATGTGTATTTGGCTCCCAGAATAAAAATGCAGTACAGTATCAGCCAAGAGAATTCACTTTTTTTCT
Organism: Graphiurus murinus; assembly: GCA_004027655.1. Classification (NCBI taxonomy): domain Eukaryota; kingdom Metazoa; phylum Chordata; class Mammalia; order Rodentia; family Gliridae; genus Graphiurus; species Graphiurus murinus. The sequence continues at coordinate 46,550 of PVLC010011004.1, forward strand.
GGATATGTTTAGGTCTCTTTTCCAAGACCTCCCAATGATACTACATTTCACAAACACAAACCATTTGGTTCTAAAATTGCGATCTAAATGTGAAGAGAGGACTGTTCTTTCCTTGATAAGTGTGTGGGCAAGTCAAGTCCCACGTTGCAAAAGGGGCTGGAGCTTCTGCCAACCAGGATGACACTCCCAAGCCATGAATGAATTAGCTGTGGGCAGGCAGATCCATCCACTGCTTCAGTTGTTTTCCAAGCAACTAGCAGCCAGGGTATTTGAGTTCCACTACTCCCAGCTCAATCAACAAGCGATTTACTTTATGAGCATCTGTTTCTGGAGATGGCCATCTACTTCACCAGAGAACATGAGAGACTGAGTGACTGATGGCATTTCCAGCCCAAAAGGGAAAAAGTGATTGAAAAATAAGTAAAAACACATTCATAAAAGAGTCTTTCAGATCCATTTACCTCCCCCAAACTGCACACAAAGCACATGTGGGTGGGAAAATATTTTCTAATTTTAGGCTGAAGCCACCAAAAAGACCTAAAAACACCTCTAAGCCTATCCTCACTAGCCATCACTAAGTCTCAAATGATACTGAAAATACTATAAGCAAAACATGATAAGTTGCTACAAAAACTATTCCATCATTCTCTGCTTAAGTCAGGGTATTTACTTTTTTAATCAAAGGAAACATAAGGTACACGGACACTTTATAGTACAGACTCCTTATACAAATTGTGTGTGTGTAGCAATTCTTAATTTCTGGTTTATCTGTTTAGTTAACCTCTGCTATTTTCTGGGATTCGTTCCAAGACAACTAAATGTATTTACTAAAATTGGCATCTCTGCTATTGGGCTTAATTTTGGAGAGGCTCTGAAGTGGTCTGAAACCATTTTTTTAACATTCTGCACACAACTTTATGCTAAAAAGTAACAAACATCATGAGAGCAGTAATTGATAAGAAAGATACAATCTTTATCTCCAAAATAGTTTTTATTTCCTCCAAATCCAGGAGAGAATAAGTGCTATGCTAAACCACATATTTGTGTTGCAATGTTGCAAATATTGGCCTAAAGTAAACATGATTCTTTAAGTTAGTGTGGAATATTTAGATATAAATATTCATATATAAACTATACATTTCTGAGGTCTTTACAAATGTTTTGTGTTCTCTACAACTTTTAGCTGGAAAATCCTGAAACTATAAATTATAAATGCATGTAAACCAAATCCCAAGATCAATATAGTTTTGTTGCTGTTCTTAGTTTTAGGAAATTAGCAATAATTTGCAACAGGTTAAAAAGAGTTCTAAAAATATATACATTTTAACCCAGTACACACCTTAGATATTCAAAGCCCCTCAGAAATTATCTTAATCCAATGCTCTAATTTGAAAGATGAGGAAACTGAGGCCCACAAGGTTATGCTAACCACAGTACCACTGGTAATAAATGGGAAGTCATACCAAAACTCAGGTTTTCAGATTCCAAGTCCAGCGATTTGAAAGAGCATTTTTTTTGTTTTTAAAGATACATTAATACTTACGGGTGCTCCTGGCAACCTGTCAGTATAAAGAGGTTTACAAGAGTGACTCTCATCTTCTTTTGGCAAACATAGTCCTAGAAATAGCACCTGCGATAACCAATTTCTCAGACTGTACCATCATACCTGGTGTTTCCAAAATGATTCCGCAGTTGGGTCTCTTACTCTCACCACTTTAAATCCCTTTAAATAAGTGCTTTGGTTGGGGTTGGGGTTTTGGTTGGCTGGGGGGGGGGGGTAATTTACTTCCGGAAAGGGGGAGGGGGGAAGCAGAAGCAGAAGCAGGGACTACACCATCCCTACAACACAATATTTTTTCTTTTGTCATTCAAACCAACAAGTCCTTCCTTGGGGCCCCAGGGCTTACTGGTTTAGTTCTCGTCCCTTCTGTTTCCAAAGTAGGCAGGAGGCCTGGAAAAGAAGT
>PVLC010011005.1:0-48534 GCA_004027655.1 Graphiurus murinus
TAATAAATGATACAGTATATCTCCTGCAGGTGTGATGTAAATGTTCTCATTAAGTTTTTTTCAAAAATGTGCCCAGCAGACTGTAAATCAGTACAACCACTATAGAGATTAGTATGGAGGTTGCTCAAAAGACTAGGAATGTAACCACTATATGACCCAACTATACCACTCCTTGGTTATCCTTCCAAAAGAATTAAAATCAGAACACTATAGTAATACATGCATATCCATTTTTATAACAGCACAATTCACAATACACAAATTATGGAAGCAACCGAGGTATCCATCAACAGATGAATGGATAAAGTGTGGCATAAAATGTATCAAGTCAATCACTAAACTGAACTTGAGAAGGAGGGAGGGCAAGGGAGTGGGGTGAGAATTGGGGAAGGGGTTAAATGAGAAATGTGTGCATATATGCCTTTATCAACTTGTACCTAACAAAGATGTATGATTACAATGCACCAATTAATAAAAAATAAAAATAAAAATAAAGTGTGGTATATATGCACAATGGAATTTTACTCAGCTATAAAGAACAACAAAATTATGTCATTTGCAGGAAATTGGATGGAACTTGAGAATATTATGCTAAGATCAGCCAGATTTGGAAAGTCAAGGGTGCGATGTTTTCTTTCATATGTGGAAGCTAGAGAGAAAACAGGAAACAAAAGGGATTTTAGATAAATGAGGAATGACCAGTACAATAATGGATAAAGGTAAGAAAAGGAAAGTGAAGAACTGGAACAGTTCAAATTATGCTATCCCCATGTATGATGGTATCACTACCAATCTCACTGTTATGTGCAGGAAGGGGTGGGATTTGAAGGGAATCACAACAAGACCTATGTGTATGTATGTCTGTATGACTTTGAACCTCACTAAGATGCATAATTACAATGCACCAATAAAAGTATAAAACAATGTCCTCAGGAAAATTATAATTTGTACTTACCAAAAGAAAATAATGATCTTCAGGTTCTGCCCTTAAGTATTTGAAGATCACTTGCTCCATAAACCTTTCCATCAAGTCCCAATCTTCAACTATACCATGGCGGATTGGCCACTATTAACACAAAACAAACACACACAAATTACATCAAAAAATAAATGAAACTACAAAAAAAGGAATATTAGATCATTAGTGGATATTAGACTATTAGACAAGGATATATTCCTTAGATGTGATAGATTCCTTAGAAGATGCATACTTATTTAGATAAATGAAATGATTTCTACATTGTATATTCAGACACTTCAATAAAAAAATGAGTATGTCAAAATGTTAGAAACTTAAATCTAGATGGAAAGTCACTAAACTTTTCAGACTTTTGAAAATTCTGAAATGGGACAGCTAAGTCTATTTAAAATTAAACCTATGAAATTCAATTTATCACAATTTCTTCACTTTAAGACAAAACAATTGATTTTTAGATGTTTTTCACAATAAAATTTTTAGAAGTTCTTCACAATGAAAGTTTAATGTCTGTATGTGTGCATATACACACACAATTTCCACTTCTTTTTTTCTTTTTTGTGTTTGTGTGTGGTACTGGGATTGAACCCAGGGGCATTCAAGCTATACCCCCCAGTCCTATGTTTTATTCTTTATTTTGAAACAAGGGTCTCACTAAGCTGCAGAGAGCCTAAATAGCTGAGGCTGGCTGAGAACCTGCGATCTTTCTGTTCCAGTTCCACAATTTCCATTTCTTTCTATTCTTATTGCTATCACTATCATCTAAGTCACTACTATACAAGTGAGCCAATAATCTCATTTTTCCAGAATTGTGCCTGTCTCCCCAAAATAATTTCTCTTTACTATTCAAAGCATTATAACAATTTCTTTATACACATAATCGCATTAAGACTGAATAATCCTGAAGGACTAATAATATCTCCATTATACCAATGAATAAACTGAAACTCAGGCTAAGTCATGAGCATAGTGGCACATGTCAGTGATCCCAGAACTCAGAGAACTGAGAAAGAAGGAGATCTCAAGTTCAAGGCCACCTTGGGTAACTTAGCAAGACATTGTCTCAAAATAAAATAATTTAAGAAGGGCTGGGGTACAGTTCAGTGCTAGAGTGCATGAGGTCCTGAGTTTAACCCTGACTCCCCGTCTTCCCCCCAAAAAATGTTAAGGCACTGAATAATATCAGAGCTAGAAAGCAGCACAGCCAAAATTCAAGTACAAAGAGAGAGACTTACTAAAATTATTCATCTAGTTAGCTCTTTAATGTTGCACACAAGATAGAGTTCAAATTCTTTAACATGACCTAAAACTACTTTCGAGACTCTTTTCCTTGCCTACCTATCCAACATCATTTCTTTGCACCACTCTTTTTTTGCACTTCTATGCTTCAGGCATGTTAGTTGTGCTGTTCCAGTCTCCCTTGTATTCTAAGAAGTTTTGCAGACTGGCCTCTCTACCTAACACAAATTTGACTTCCTAATTCCCCTAGCTTATTCCAATTGTATTCTTCAAACCTCAGCTTAATGATTTACTCAAGGACTTTGCTGAATTCCCAACTAAGTTAGCTACTACTGTCAAATATGCCTTGAACATCCGGTGCTTTCCTTTTTTTTTTTTAATCTTTTTTTAAAATTTATTTATTTACTTTTTTCAGCACGAATTTTTTATACATTTCTTGAGTACAACAGGGTTACATAGACATTTATGACATATCAATCATTGTCAGATCACAAATAGCACCACTTCTCATTCTAGGTTTATGCAATCTACCCTTGTTGTACGCCTTGTGATCAATGCCTATGTTAGTATATGAGCAGATTTACATGGAAATAAAAATGCAAGCACTGCCTCGCACAGGGCCTGGTAGTCAATGACAGGTTTGATTTTCTCAGGGCAATATCAACCTAAGACTGGGCAGGTTGAATGACTCATCGAGACCCCATGATGGGTAAGATTAAGCACCTGGTAGGAAACAACCTAAGACAGGCACAGTCCTTCCTGCATTTTAAAATAAAAACGAGGGAGTTGTGGGAGCCCAGCTGGACCCTTTCCCCCCTGGCAGTTGCTATCTACATATATGAGCAATTATACTGACTCTTCTGCTATTCTGCTATGGCTACATTGTCGTCTCTAAGTCTGGAAATTGCCCCTAGGATGCATAGATGTGCTTTCCTTTTCTAACTACTGTAACACTTAATATAATTCTAATTATCTCCCTTCCTGCCACATTATAAATAAATAGCCTTAAAGGAAATTATTTTTCTTATTAACCACAGTATTTCTAAGGATTTAACAAAGTTACAAAGTTTCTTTCACATGGTAGTTATTCATTGACAAATTCTAAAAGAAGAAAAGAAGTACATAAGAGGAAATTTGCAAATTAGCCAAGGTCAATGTCAGAAAAATTAGATGATAACGGTCAGAATAGTGTTCACTTTTTGGAAGGGAAGGGATAGTGACCATGGAAGTGTGCACAAGAAAAACTAGGTTACTAAATTTTCTCTATATCTTTAACTGTTAAGATTACAGTCACAAAAAACTCTTCAAATTGTGCAATTAAAATTCATATACTTTACTGTACATAGGTTATGCTTAAATGAAAAGCAAGAGAGAGAAAAAATATTAGGAAAGGAGAAAAAAGAGAAGAGAGCAGTACTTCCAGATGACCTAAGTTGCAAAAAGGAGAGAAATGATACAGCTTTAACAAAGAAAGAAGTAGCTCTAAATGTGACAATGTGGAGGTGAGGAAGACGGCCCCATTGAAAGCTCAGGGTACGAAAAAGTAAATACTGTCCATTAATTAAATAGAGTAAAATTTTCCTTTTGCAGGGAAGTGGCAGAGTTAAAGAGCAAGAAAGGGGCAAGAGGGAAGAGGACAGTTCTATGGTTAAGAGAATGAAAGTATTAGGTTTGTAATACAAGTGAAATTCGAGAAGGCATAATCACTGAACAAATTAATTTTTCAAAGAAAAATGTTATTTATTTATACATATCACAGAAACATACCTTTGTTGCATATGTAGGTTTTTCTATTGCTTCATCACCAATGAAGAAGTCTAGGTCATCAACACCTTTCATCACCCTCCTTTGAGCTTGATCACCTACTTTTGCTGATTCCTTAATAGCAATACCTTTAAAATAAGTTATTTAAACAAGTCAAAAATTCATTTCCTTCAAATAAGAAAACTTAGAGCCTATAACTTAGAACTTCTTCCATTATAAAGTGCTATAAAACAAAGCATGACCTAGCTTATTTAAATTGTTTAACTAGTACAAGTAAAGACGATCACAGGTTTAAGGCCTTTGTAACTCAGCAGCAAGACTCTGTTCCAAAACAAAAATAAAATAGGGCTGGTTAGTAACGTGATCCTGGGTTCAACCTCCGGTACCACATTTAAAAAAAAAAGGCATGAGAATTCATTTTACACAAGAAATATCAACTTTCAGAGACAAGGTCTCGAATGCAAAAGTCAAACAAAGAAATATTCTTAATAAAACTATAATCTAAGTCTATTTGATGGACAATCAAAAATTAAAAGTGAAAACACAAATAAAACCCAGAAATTTTCTTTTTCTTTTTTTTGTACTGGGGATTAAATTCAGGGCATTCTACCTCTGAGTTACACCCCCAGACCTTTTTTTTTTTTTAATTTTGAAACAGGATCTCACTAAGTTGCTGAGGCTGGCAGCAAACCTGCAATCCTCCTATTTCAGGCTCCCAATTACTGGGATTACAAGCCTGTATGCCACCACACTCAGCTAAAAAACAGAGAGAAAGCTTTTAAAACAAACTTTCTTCAGCTGGGTAAGCATGGTGGTATACACCTGTAATCCCAGTATTTGGGAGGCTGAGACAGAAGGAAACTAGGTTTGCATCCAGCCTTGGCAACTTGGTGAGACACTGTTTCAAAATAAAAAATAAAATAGGGATGGGGTGTAACTTGCCTCTGAGTTCAATTCCCAGTACATTATCATGGTCTAGTAATTTAGATATAATAGGAAATCTGCTAAACTTTAATCACATATACAAAAGGATACCTCAATTAATTTAAAACTCAAAACAATCCCCTTAAAATTATTTCAGAAATCCAGCATATAGTTCCAGAGGTTAAATCTGTTATGTACTTTTAGTTAAGTTTTAAATTGCTGAATCCTTTAAATTATGCAAATCTTAATTTAAAATAATTATCTGAACATACTTAAGATGATTTGGCACTCTTGTTACTTTCATTTTTACATCTTTAAGAAAGTGAGCAGAAAGTAAGTGAAAAAAAATATAAACCCAGTCTCCTAAACGTTAAAAATTCTCTCTGGTAATATACTTATACATACACATCCATAGGGCTAACTATAAATTTCCTGGAAAACAAAGATATATAAAACAACTTTAAACCATATCTATAGGCTTTCCAGATCAAACATCCATACTCATCAGTAAGAGATAGCTGCAACGTCTATATTCTGATTATGAACACTGAGCCCACTGCACTGAGTGGGTAGAAAATTCAAAAATCAAAAAACCTTCTTGCAGTAAGCAAATGAATTTTTAACATGTGACAACTATGCATTAAGACAGACAATGAAAACTAAGATTGCACATGGTAGATATATTAAAGAACAAATTCAATGGTGATGAGATCCTAAGGTTCAAATATAAATATTTTATGGGCCTCCAACAAAGACAGCCATTTAAGAATATACACAAAATCAAATTTTGCAAAGAAAACAGTAACAGTTCAATCATTTCTTAAAATAATCACAACATAATGCCTTACAAAAGGCTGCAAATTAGGGGTTTATACAATTACCAGTTATGAATTGTGCCCCATCCCCCAAAAAATATGTTGAAGTCCTAAACCTGTGTATCTGATCTTGTTTGGAAATGGGTCTTTCCAGTTAAAATGAGGTTATTAGGATAGCTCTTAATACAATATGGCTGGTATCCCTTAGAAAAGGGGGAAATTTGGACAACAGAGACACACAAATTTAGATGCATAAGGAAGATGATATGAAAACACAAAGCAAGAAAGAAGACAGGAAAGTAACTATAGTGATGTACCTACCAGCAAAGGAATGCAAAGGATTTTGAGCAAACATCAGAAGTTAGAAAGTAAGACAAGGAAGGTTTCTCCCCTAGAGCCCTTAGTAAGAACATGGCCCAGCTGATACATTTAATTTTGTACTTCCAGACTCCAGAACTCTAAGTTTCTACTGTGTTAAGCCACCAATTTTTGGAATTTTTGTTACAGCAGTCTTAGGAAATTAACACAAGAATATACAATGGGCTAATGTTAAAGTCAAGTATAACTAAAGTCAAGTACTAGCCCATAGAAGAATGTCTACATTAAGTCATCTATAGAGCTAGCATGTGTTACCAAATTCTTAAACAACAACAAAAAAGATCAATTTACTGATATATAAATATGGAGAAAAATAGAAAAAAACAAATGACAACCAATATGAATAACATATGAGAAAAGGCAATACCACCACCACTAAACTATAACTACTAGACTCACATGAATGATTTCATCATTGTCACCTAAAATCCACTCTAGAAGTATGTGATACAAATAGTAGCCTAAATTCTTACAATATTGATACCTGGAAAAGTATATCGGAAAAAGAAGTAACTGCAAAGGTCAAATAGGTTCGTTTCTAGGAAATATATAAACATATAAAAATCCTAATATATTTCCACTTTGGGTACAATTTTGACAGTAATTTCTGATATTTCATACATTTAATATCCTTACTTATAACTGATAAAACAGTTCAGTGTCCAATTGAAGCAAGCCTAAAAATTCCTATCTTATTCTCAACTTTATTAATTTTGAGACCTAAGCTACTTCCACTAATCCTTGCATATTCATTTTTCCATTTTCTTATTTTCACAAATGAACAATACCCAAAAAATATTCAAATATAGAAATATTGTGAAAAGTTAATGATGCTCTCAAAATTAAGCTCTCTAGGAGTCAGCACCATCAAGCAATGCCTCAAAAGTTTGTAATCTCATGTGCAAAAGTCTTAATATGACAGTAGAATCAGTAGATCAGAACTGTTGCTCTATAATGTTCAAAACATGTTAAGTATTTGAAAGTCAAAAGTATAAAAGTATGTTCATTGAGGACAAGACACAACCTATCCTAATAAGAACTCTAACAAATCAAATGTGAGAATATTTTTTAACTATTGAAAAGCCCACTGATGGTGAGCAAAAATGAGGTTAACAAAAAAAGGGCTAAAACACTCTAAGGACATAATATACAAGAACAGCATCATTATAGGATATAATAAAACGACTGAGGTTGATATCTGTAAAGGTGACATGTCATCTTTATTTTGAAACTCAAGCACTCATAAAGGTGTCAAGAGGCACAGGTCCTGCAAACAATAACCACATGTGAAAGCCAAAGGACAGTCTTTGTAGATGAATTTTGGGAATGTACTACTTAATAAATAGTTACATCCACACACTAGTTAGAGCAATATCCTCAAAGCAAGACATTATAAAATTATCAGATCATTTTTTTTCTTTGAAGAGCTATTTGGTAAAGGAAAAATTAAACAGAGTTAAAATGAATGTGTGTGTGTGTGTGTGTGTGTGTGTGTGTGTATGAAATAAGGCCACATTTACCACTTAGCAAATACTGAGTTTAAAGGACTGAATCTTATAAAATGTCAAAACTGATTACTTTTTTACTTTATTAGGAAGGAGATCTTTAAATCAGCTTATTTATGGATTAAAAGAAATACTTACATGAAGGGATGATAAACTGTGGTTCTGTATTTCCAGCATATCCTAGTTTTGTGTATCTGCAAAACAAAAAGAATTTTATAAAATTTCACTAATATCTTAGTCATTAAAAGTTTAATTCTTTGCTGGGCATGGTGGCGCAGGCTTGTAATCCCAGTACTTGGGAGGCTGAGACAGGTTAGCAGGTTTATAGCCGCCTCAGCTACTTAGTAGGCCCTCCGCAACTTAGTGAGACCTTGTTTCAAAGTAAAGAATAAAAAATAAGACAGGGGGTAGGGCTTGAAGGTAGACTGAACCTCTGGGTTCAATCCCGAGTTCCACCAAAGGAAAAAAAAAAATTTAAGCCGGGCGTGGTGGCACATGCTTGTAATCCCAGCATTTGGGAGGCTGAGACTGGAGGATCCGGGTTTGCAAGCAGCCTCAGCTGCTTAGTGAGGCCCTCCGCAACTTAGTGAGATCCTATTTCAAAATAAAGAATAAAAAATAGGGCTGGGGCTGTAGCTCAGAGGTAGAATGCTCCAAGTTCCATCCCCAGTACCGCAAAAAGAAAAAAAAAAAAAAAGTTTAATTCTTTGACTCCTATTTGTTAAGAAATGATAACACCATAGTTTTTGTTCACTTACCATCTCTTTCACAACTGTATCAAAATCATAAGTGCCAACAGCTTTTTGGGGGGGTGGAGGGATATTGATGGGGATCAAGTTCACAGGGCCTTGAACATGCTAGGCAAGTACTCTACCACTGAGCTATATCCCGAGCCCAAACACCAAAAGCTTTTGAAAAAATTTCACTTCAAGAAACTGATCCTAAGCCAGGTATGGTAGTACATGCCTGTAATCTTAGTACACAGAAGGCTGAGACAGGAGGACCAATGGTTTGTTCAAAGCCGGCCTCAGCAACTTACCCAGATTCTGTTTCAAAATAAAAACAAAAATGGTGTAGAGCTCAGAGGAGAAATGCCCCTAAATTCAATCCTCAGGATAGGAGGGAGGGGGGAAGGGAGGAGATAGGAGGAGGCAGGAGGGGCCTCCAAAGTACTGGGATTACAGGATTGGGTCACCACACCTGGCTTGAGAAGGCTTTAAAAAAGAAACAACTACATTTTACAATATTCTATTACAGTTGAGAAGTCCCTTGTCAAGTCCCATCTGAGTCACCAAAGACGGTTTTGTAATGGTGTCATGGGTTCTTTTCCTCAGTTCAGACAGATATCATGAACTGGGGAAGTGACAATGCAAGAGACTCAATTGCAAAAACTTAAGCAGGATTTTATGATTATAGGCAGACAGGTGGGGGGGGGCACAGAGCAAGGAAAGCTCCACGTGGCGGGCGGGCGGGGGTGACAGGTAATAGAGTGTCTCAGAAGCAAGAGAGTTGCCTTTGAACTTTCAGTCCTTATATAAAAATTTATTATCTTGTCCCTCCTATCCTGCTAGCCAATCATCTTCTTTTCCCACCAAAAGCAGGTGGTGGCCAGCCAGTTATCTCTGCTGTGTAAGCCTTTTTTGTTAACAGAGAAGTCTGACATCAGTGATCAAAATGTGTCCTTTTTTTTTTTTTGCTGTACTGGGGAATGGAACCCGGGGGCATTCTACCTCCAAGCTACGGCCCCAGCCCTATTTTTTATTCTTTACTTTGAAACAGGGTCTCACTAAGTTGCGGAGGGCCTCACTAAGCAGCTGAGGCTGGCCTCGAACCCAAATCCTCCAGTCTCAGCCTCCAAAATGCTGGGATTACAAGTGTGCACCACCACACCTAGCTTGTCACTTATAATTCACAACTGCCAAACTATGGGACCAGCCAAGATGTCCACCAACAGATGAATGGATTACAAAACTATGGGGTATGTACACAATGGAATTTTACTCAGCCATAAAGAAGAACAAAATCATGTCATTTGCAGGGAAATGGATAGAACTGGAAAACATTACGTTAAATGAGATTAGTCAGTCACAAAAAGTAAAAAATCATATGCTCTCCCTAATATGTGGATGCTAGGGAGAAAATGGAGCATAAGAGGGACTCCAGATGAAGAAGGAGAAACCTTAGATGAGCAAAGAAGTTGACTTAACTGAAGGTGTTGTAGGAGAGGGGGAACACCCTAATCCACATGATGTACTTTCACAAACATATCAAAGTCAATCACTAAACTGAACCTGAGGAGGAGGGAGGGCAAGTGAGTGGGGCGGGAATTGGGGAAGGTTTAAATGAGAAATGTGTGCATGTATGCCTTTACCAGCTTGTACCTAACAAAGATGTATGATTACAATGCTCCAATTAAAAAAAAAAATGTGTCACTTAGTTAAGAAGGTCAGGGGGCTGCATGGTAGAAGCTCACATTGTTCTTTATTTTTACTCTTAAGTCAATCACTAAACTGACCTTGAGAAAGAGGGAGGAGGAGGGAGTGGGGGGGGGGGAAGGAATTGGGGAAGGGTTAAATGAGAAATGTATGCATGGATGTCTTTACCGAAACTAGCTTGTACCTAACAAAGATGTATGATTACAATACACCAAATAAGGGAAAGATGAAAAAAAAGGATTTGTTAAAGTTACACCAGGAGATTTTTGATCTACATAATGCGGAGCCCATTTCTATTAATGTGGCAGAAACAACTAAGACATTTGTAGATCGGCTTCAATCCTTGGTGCCTACCTGGCCCTCATTTACCTCCTTGCTGGGAGGAGTTATCGGATTAGCAGCAATAGTCATTCTAGGCTTATGGATTCAACCACTCCTTGAACGCCTTGTGATCAATGCCTTTGTTAATATACCAGCAGATTTACATGGAATAAAACTGCAAGCACTGCCTCGCACAGGGCCTGGTAGTCAATGACGGGTTCGATTTTCTCAGGGCAATATCAACCTAAGACAGGGCTCGTTGAATGACTCATCGAGACCCCATGACAGGTAAGATTAAGCACCTGGTAGGAAACGACCTTAGATAGGCACAGTCCTTCGTGCATTTTAAAATAAAAATGGAGGAGTTGTGGGAGCCCAGCTGGGCCTTTTCCCCGTGGCAGTTGCTATCTGCATATATGAGTAATTATACTGACTATTTTGCTATGGCTACATTGGCATCTCCAAGTCTGGAGATTGCTCCTAGGATGCGTAGAAGAAAGACCCTCCTACTTCTTAGAAAGTAAATATATGACCCTAAAGGTTTATGGTTTTATGACTCTAGAAAGTTTGCTTGACCAGGCTATGTTAAGTATGTGGGCTATACGTGTAAAATGAAGAAGTGGTGCTATTTGTGTTCTGACAAAAATTGATGTGTAGTAAATGTCTACGTAACCCTGTTGTACTCAAGAAATATATAAAAAATCCGTGCTGAAAAATAAAATAAAATTAATTAATTAATTTTTTAAAAAGTTTAAAGCCTGTACTGACCATCTGTGTGTCCTTGGGTAAGTCTCAGCAACCCTTATCTCTTTCTGCTAGTAGTTACTTTCTATGTTGAAAGCCTGTTTTGTAATTAGAAAAAGACAAAGGAATATAGCTTTTTAACATATAAAGGCTTTAACTATTTTGTGTTATTAGTAACCAAATATTGGGTCAATGCAACTTGTTCATCTTTTAACTTGGTCTAAATTTTTGTGAGGGTCTGCATAACTCTTTCCTTCTAAGTGCAGGTATCTATATTTTTAGTATTCAGTATTCTGAATCTTATCTTAGTTGCTATGACAATCTGGCTCCAGCTAACAGTCAGCTTTTAGCTGGCAAAGTCAGCCTTGTAACTTTGCTGACAGTCCAGAGACAGAGAAAAAGGATTTTATTGTTTTGCCTAAATACAGCTATGCTTATTAGCAATTAATGCTACTCTTAGTAGCAATCAATACCAAGTCAATTCCCATCAATTCCATATTCAAACCCAGAATAGGCAAGTAAACTGCTGTGACATTACTGGGCTGTAGTAATCTGCAAAAAAAAAAACTTTTCTAATATAGAAAGAACAATCTTTTGGGGAATGTCTTAGCCTCAAAACTAGTTTAAGGATGAAGTGTATCAAATAGACAGCCATCAAAAATAAAGGAAAAACAAACTGTTCAAAATGTGATACTGCTTTACTGATAAACCTTCAAAGTTTCTTCACTGTCCATGTTTAAATACATACACACACACACACACACACACACACACACACACACACACACACACAAAACTTCTTTGCAAGGCACACAAAAATCTTCCTTTCACATTTGGTCCTTAACAGCCTGCCAGCTGCCCTGACACTACATTAGACTCCCTAGTCATAAAAACTGTTGACAGTTTCTGAAGAATCCAATTCATTTCATGCCACTGAGCCACTAATAACACTATTTCTACTACACTAGATGTTTCCCTTCTAACCTTGAATATAACAACTGAACTCTTACTCATCCTGTGAAAATCAGGTTAAGTATCAATTGCCTCTATATGAAAACATTTGTTCATAACATTCCAAGATAGTAGACTGCCTCTGCTCTTAAGGGTTCAAGTAATATTTAATAATCCAAGTCTTGAGTCCTTTCCTTTATCAGTAAAACAGAAAAAAAATAATAATAATTTGAAATTGTTCCAAGTATTATACAAGACAAAAAGGTAAACTATTTAGAACAGCACCTAGCACAGAGTTCACCCAAAAAAGCTACCTCCAATATATACATTTCATCTATTCTCTTGAAATTTTCTATTCCTTCTACAAAAACACAAAAGTCATACTGATCCCTTAAGTTTGAAATGTTTATCATTATGATACAAATCACTTTTTTTAAAAAAAATAGAGTCTGTGTTGCCCAGGCTTTCCTCAAACTTCTAATTCTCCTTCCTCAGCCTCCCTAGTAAACTGGGATTACAGGATTCTGTCACCGCACCCAGCTAACAAATTATCTCTTTACCCACAAACCAGTGTCAGTCTATAGAAGATCCTCAGATTGTAATTTGTATCTGAGGTGTTTTCAATAACCTTCCTACCACCAAGTTTTGTTTTATTCTGCCAGTCCAGAATCTCTTATTAGTGTAATGCCTTCAAGTGGGGCAAAGTAGAACTCCTACAATGGATGGAGGTCAGCATGACTTAATGGTTCATACCTCACTTGTCAGAAAAATTAAAATTCAAATGTACAAAACCACCATGAACTGATGTGAATAATCAGTTCCCATTGAATTCATTAAAATTAGCTGCAACCTGGCTGAAATAAGAGTACAGAATCAAGTTTAAAACAGTATCTATAACAATACAGGCCACACATGGCAATAACAGGTAAAAGGACACGAATACACCATACCAAAAACATGGTTTAAACAAGACAGTCTACCAGAAATAGCAACAAGATTAATAGTTAAACAGTGATTTATATCTAGGGAGATGATTATTTTCTCCTTACAATTTCTTGAACATATTATCTCTATATCCTCTCAAAAAAGCTTTTTTCACAGCATGACTTTCTCCATGGAGTCTTTCCTGATCACTTTAACTTATTAGTCATCCATTCTTTTAAGATTCTTTTCTCAAACACTTGCTAAACATGTATATAAGTCCAATTTTCATTTAATACTACACATAGATCAACATGGTGAACAAGTTATTTTTGAAAGTAACTTATGAAGACACCTACCATATTATATTACAAATCTGCAAAGAGGTATTCATTCAAACACACACCAGACATATACTCACATATGCACATACAAATAGACATTTGCTCTAAAAATCTCTAACATCTAGTTTCTCCACTACACATACAAGTTATAAGTATGTAAGAGGAAACAGGTATGTTAATTACTTTGATTGTGGGAATCATTACATAATGTATACTTATATCAAAAACACCATGTTGTACATCTTAAATATATACAATAAAAATAAAAGGGAAAAATAATTATTTTGGACACATTTTAAAATGTTCATAGTGATTCCTTGTAAAATTAGCAAAATCCTAATGTCTCCTAATTTGCTATTTCCTTAATAAATGGTGTGTATATTTACTTAAATAAATTTATATTTATATTTTATATTACTTAAATAAATTTTTTATATTACTTAAATAAATTTTTGTGTCACTGTGAAGTAACTCAAAAATATTTCCAAAACTACTTTTTAAAAAAAGTCTAGGGAGCCGGGCATGGTGGCACACGCTTGTAATCCCTGCATTCGGGAGGCTGAGACCAGAGGATCCGGGTTCGCGGCCAGCCTCAGCTACCTAGTGAGGCACTCCACAACTTAGACTCGGTTTCAAAATAAAGAATAAAAACTAGGGCTGGGGGTGTACCTCGGAGGTAGAACGCCCCTGAGTTCAATCCCCAGTACCGCAAAAAAAAAATAAATTAATTAAATAAATTAAAAAAAAGTCTAGGGGGTGTTAATCCCAGCATTTGGGAGGCTGAGATGGGAGGATCTGGGTTTGCGGCCAGCCTCAGCTACCTAGTGAGGCCCCTCGCAACTTAGTGAGACCCGGTTTCAAAATAAAGAATAAATGTCAGCGTTGGTGGTATAGTGGTGAGCATAGCTGCCTTCCAAAATAAAAAATAAAAAATAGGGCTGGGGGTGTAGCTCAGAGGTAGAATGCTCCTGAGTTCAATCCCCAGTACCAGCACACAAGGAAATTACATTTTGTGATTACCTTGAAATGTCTCAAAGATACAGTCACATCAAATTTTTGGTGTCAGTTTTAAAGAGGGAAATTTGCACATATGTGTAGTGCTGAAATATATCAAGAGCAATTCTAGTATATAATGCTAGGATATAAAGTTTTGCTCTTCAGGAGGAGAAACAAAAGAACCAGTAATTACAATAATCTTCAGCAAACAGGATGAAGAAAAAAGTTTGCTTTTTAAATTTATATGATTTGTCTTAAGTGTTCCAAGCACACATGTGTTTTACTTTAAAAAAGAAGAATAATTTCT
The DNA here is from genome assembly GCA_004027655.1 of Graphiurus murinus. Classification (NCBI taxonomy): domain Eukaryota; kingdom Metazoa; phylum Chordata; class Mammalia; order Rodentia; family Gliridae; genus Graphiurus; species Graphiurus murinus. The sequence continues at coordinate 14,621 of PVLC010011005.1, forward strand.
GCCAGCCATGGTGGCATACAACAGTAATCCCAGTACTTGGGATGCTGAGACAGAAGGATCACAAATTCAAAGCCAATCTCAGCAACTCAACAAGGCCCTTAGCAACTTAGTGAGACCCTGTTTCAAAATAAAAGATAAAATAGGGCTAGAGGTATAACTCAGAGGTAGAATGTCCATGGGTTCAATCCCCAGTACCAACAAAAATAAACTTTCTGATGAAAATTTCAACAGATAATACACAAAAATAATACTAAAAGATAATTCTTCCTAACATGCCTAGCCCCTAGCCACCCAGTTGCCATCCCAAAAAGTCAATCACTATCAGGTTACAAAATAACTTGTAGATATTTCATGCACAAACATATATATATATATAATTACTTTAATTGAAAACTATATATATATGTATTACTTTAATTAAAAACAGATCATTGGGGTTCCCTGTAAAGTTAAATTATGAAAATCCACTTTGTTTATATTTTCCTATACTAAGAAAAGAAAATGTTATTTTCTTACTAAATGGCTTAAAACAAGACAATATAAAATGATAAAGGTAAAATTATCCTAATTTTATGAAACCTTTATGTATAATACAACTTTTTGAGAAATTAAACCAAAAAAATGTTCCTCTATGACCTAGAGAATAAAGTGAAATATACAGAAAGTCTTTCTGTATATTGAGAGCAATGAAAAAAAAATCTACAGTGCTGATTTGGGCTGCAGTAGAATAGCTCAGACACTGCTCGGAGATGGGAATGTAGAGAATTCAAAAGTACATTTGAAGTTATCAAAACCTTGATAAAAAGAATAGTAGTAGAAATGTAACCAGGTTAGGTGAGAAGGCAGAAATAAACAGCAAAAGATAAATGAGTTTTATACAAGAAATGCCATAGTAGTAATTGTCTCTTTTATACAAGTAATGCCATAGTAGTAATTGTCTCTTGGGGGAAATGGATTTGGAGCTGGTCAAAAACCAAAAAGAAATGAAAGAAATATGATAAAGTGTTAGCAGACAATAAACATGGGTATCTGTTTTACTTTCTAAAAAGAAATCCGCATATAGGAAAAAGGTGTTTTTAAGTAGTAAAAATAGTTACACTTGTAATGTAAAAAGCATTAGCAACTCTTGAGTTGAATATTATTTTTAATTCTGCAAATTCAAATGTTTATTAAAAACACATAGTTGTTGGGTATGTTGGCACATGACTATAATCCCAGGACTTGGGAAGCTGAGAGTGAAGGATCCCAAATTCGAGGACAGCCTAAGCAATACAGTGAGATTTGAAGCAACATAGCAACACCCTGTTTCTAAACAAAAAATAAAAAGGGCTGAGGGTGTGTAATTCAGTGGCAGAATGCTCCTGAGTTCAATCATCATACAAAGTAAAATAAATAAGCATGTAGTTGACAACGGTATTTACTACAATGGTTCCCATTTCTTTTGACTTTGAAAAATATTTCACAACAAATAGGTATCTGAAGATAACAAAACATTAATACTAAACCATTAAATGGCAATAGGATCTAAAAAAAAAAACAAACCACACATTTCAAAAGTGAACTGGAATAGAACTTTGACAAAAAAATCATGCCAAAGAAAAATTTTTACACAGAATACAACACATGACCCTACAGCCTGCAGAAAAGAGGAATGACAGAATTTAATTTTTAATATTTCAACAATTTAAATCCATATAACAAAATGAATATTAGACCCTAGAACTTTAGAAAGGAAGAGAGCATAAAGATCCATTTTCTAAAGTTTCCTAGTACTGTACTGACAAACAATAAAATTGAAAGAATTCTGCCCCAATATGAATAACCTGCTTCTATTCTTACCATATCATAAAATAAAATACATCCTATAAATTTTATATAAGATGTAATTACCAAATATTAAATGAAAATAGTCTACAAATTAATCCCAATGTGCACTCCCACGGTATCTTAACTTTGAGCTTTGTCATAGTTTTCTTCATACTATATCCAAACTCAAAAAGGTAGTCTGGTGTTAGGAACTTTTAGAATATGAATATAGTAGCCGGGGATGGTGGCACAGGCCTGTAATCTCAGAACTGGAAGGCTGAAGTAAAAGGACCGAATATTTAAGGCCAGCCTAAGCAACTTAGTCAGACACTCTGTCACAAAATAAAATTAAAAGGGTTGGGGATTTAGTTCGGTGGTAAAGCACCTGTCAAGCATGTGTGAGCCCTGGATTCAACCCCTAGAACAACAAGGGGGGAAAAAAATGCAGTGGTTCAGTGAAATTTGCCAAGTAGAGTAAGATAATATTAGTTATAAATACAAACAGCAATTACTTAACACATTTTATCCCATTGTTCCAGATGTGGAACACCTATAAAACTTAATATTGCATACTAATATAATTATTTAATAAAATTATGTAATAATTATAATGAAATAATAAGAATAGTTATAATAATATACATACCATAAATTATTATTTCCAAACTATTTTGTTGCACTTATGCAAATTTTGTTGAAGTATTTACAAAATTGAAAACTTGGAGTTTAATGGGTCATTTTAAAATTACATATAACTTCAAAATATGTATCATTTCCTAAATTGAGTTGCCCCAAATTGAGCAATAATTACCAGTTTTGTCATATTAAATATAACATATACCCCCACAATATTGAAAAGCCAATAAATAATTATGTGTCATTTAACTTGCATGTTTCAGGTTAATCAAATCAGTGAATTGGTCACTAAGGTCTCCCTATATATTTCACATTGGTACTAACTATGTAGTTCTAAAGACAGAAATATGGGGTTTTTTTAAGTTTAGATGTTTAACATGAACACACTTAAAAATGGGTTAACAATTTCAGCACTCTTGTGGAACACTAAATTGCAATTACGGGCAGTGCATTCTGGAAGGAGACTATCTGAGGGGTCAAATTAAAGCTACTATTTCATACCTCAGTTTCTTTATCTTTAATATGGTGATTATATAACACTAACTTCATAGGTTGCTGAAAAGGTAGTAACTATTCTCAAAAACAAGACTTATAAAGTGACTTAAAATGACTTATTTTTACATATGTATCATTTAACGTTTTTAACTAAAGTCTAAAGATTTAAACCTCTGAAACAACAAAAAAAAAGCATTCAGCCAGCATGGTAACATAACCTCTTGTGATCCCAGATATTCAGGAAGCTGAGGCAGGAGTCTCAAAAATAAAAATTAAAAAGCTCAGTTATAAAGCACTTGCCCTGCATGTGTAAGACCCAAGTACAACAAAAATAATTAAATAATTAATAAATACAGCATCCGTTTAATGAAAGTTATTTGTCCTGGCATCTACAGAATGCAACTCTTTCTTTAAAGCCAAGTTTACAAACTTGGTGGGAAATGTTGTATTAGAGAACATATTTGTGCCATACAATATGCCTCTGACAACACACAAAGTCTAATGCATGTGTTTGTTCCACCAGGCTTCAACCAACACTAACTATAAATAACATGCATTATGGTCAGATGCAGTAGCACACACCTGTAATCCCAGCCTGGGCAAGTAGCAAGATCCTATCTCAAAATAAAAGGGCTGAGGATGTAGTTCAGTGGTAGTGTCCCTATATATAAGCAGTACCACACCAGAAAAAAAAAAAAAGTTACGTTATTCCAGCTACTAAGATGAACCTTCAACTCCTTTAACTCATAAAAAAAAAAAAAAACTAATAAGTAAATCCAATAATAGCATCAATTAACAACTAGAAACACTCCTAAAACACATTTCTCAATTCTGAGTGTTTTATTTGTAAATGAAAGAACAGATTATTTCTTTTTTTTTAAATCTATAATTTTATGTGAATCATCAGACTCTTCCCTTAAGTCATCAAATCAAGTTTCACAAACACATATTAATACCATTTTGTACCATCAAATTAAATTAATTTTAAAAATTCTTAGAGACGACATAATTAAAATAATTTCTAAAACTCAAGTAAGCAAATAGTTGTATTCTTTTGTTCACTGAAACTAACACTACATGATACAGCTTACTTACTAGCCTAATCAGCCTATTTCTTCTAAACCAACTTAATGACAGCCTTAATGACAACAGACCAATACTAACAGCATAGTTTACACCAACTCTAAACTATAAGGTCTTTAACATCCTTAATTGTCCTTTCAGGATTGTTATCCTTTAGAAACCCTTTTATTCATACTAAATACTGAAGAAGAAGACACCCTAGGAGTTTCTCATTTTCACAAAGGGCAAGAAGTCTTAAAGCAAGAAGAAAATATTTGAAGACTGTTCAGCCAAAAAAGGGTTGAATATTCTTCTCAGGAACATGTTAGGGGGAAGAAAAATAAAAGAAAGGTAAAAGAAAATGCAGACTACACGAAGTCAAGGTTATTCCCTTCCTGGTTATAAGGAGCAGGTAAGGACATCAGTTTAAATCAATAGCTTGGATGGGATTTTCAAAAAACTAATTGGAAACAAAATTATTAAAATTTCACACAGTCCATTAGAAAAAATTTTTTGCTCAAGCATTAGTCAATTATGTTACTATTTTTTACATTTTATAATGTAAAGGTTCCCATAAAGTTATAAACAATCAAAATGCAAACCAGCAAACAAATCACTCATTTTAAAGAACCAAATTTAAAACATCAATAAAATAACATTACCTTTTGTTGTTAAAATAATTCATGAATATTATAATGTGCTACAATACACATTTTTGTATCATTATCACCTAAAGCTACATTGTAACCATTCCATACTTCTGCCTCTAATCCAAGTATTTCACTGTTTCCCCATGTTGGAGGGATGGAAAGCTTGCTGAATGGACAAGGGAAAAGCTACCTTTCCTTCTGAACAAGATTTTGCCTCCTAGAAAATAGGGTGGAATAGGAGATGGATAGCACTAACTGCTGATGCATCACAAGCCACATGTGCTCACTCATTTTTCTCACTGTGATGCTCAAAATGCTGGATCATATACACATCCAGGATATTTTAAAGAAGGAACAATGATATTAAATCTCTGTTCTCTTTCAATTCTCATTTTATTAGTGTCAATTTACAAATTATAATGATGATTCCCAAATCTTCATCTTCATTCTGGAAGTTCCTGTATTTTTAATTTCCTAAAGGCCATTTCCAATTACAGAACATTACAAGTTCAATAATTTTACTGTTTCTTAAAACCAACTCTCTTCCTATCCCAATCACTCAAGCTTACAATCTTTAAATTTTCATTGATTCCTACTTACAATCCAAGAATTAACTTCCAAATCCTACCTATACCTCCTTCCCAACCTGTCAAATCAACAAAAACATTCAGACTGTACAAAGGAACTGTGATAGGCAGGCCAAGGCCTGCAGGAGATAAGAAAATAAGCATAAGACATTGAGTTCTTCAACAGAACTAAAAAAAAGAGCCGATTATAATTACAATGTATTGTATTCTTACTATATGCTGGGCACTGTCCTAAATCTTTTTATACATACTGTATGAAAAAGACAGATATGATCTCCAAGATGCAGATGGGGAAAATATGACTTGCTAAGTTTGAAGTATACAAAAATCAAACACCCAGTAAGTGGTAGAGCTTGAATTCAAAAACAGCTGACCACAAAGCCCTTGCTAACCATAAAAAATCGATATAAGACAGTATGCTTACCAAAAGAAAGATAAGAACAAAATAAAAAGGCAATCTTTCCCGTACTTATACTTTCTGCTCCATCCCCACCACTAATACCCTATTGCAGAATTTCTGCAAAGCTGAACCATCCAAGAAGCCCTTTTGTTTTGTTTTTTTAATGTGCTTTTATTGGTGTATTATAGTCTCACATCATAATGTAAATCATGTTAACAATGACATACATGCACACAGCATTTTGTATATTCTTAAACCCAAGGATTCTGAGGCACTGGGGTGTCTCTAATGCATAATTTTTTTTAATGCACATTCCTCGTTCCTGTCCATTCATTCATTCAATAAAGATGTGAATTACTACTACGCACCAGGCCCTACCTATATCTTCATCTCAACTATTTTCTACATTTGATCCTATTGCATTCATTCTACAAATATTCTAATAGCCCTATTTTCAACATTTTACTCCTCTACTTTAGGAGTTTTATTCCTTATCAAAGTAAAATTATTTTGCAGTCAAAGCTTTGTTGACATATACCTGCTACAGAGTAGGTGCCCAATAAATGTTAGTTACCCTCTACATTACATAATCTAGATCCACATTGTTATCACGTAGTCCTCAATTCATAAGAGAAGGGATCAATGCAACGCATCATGCTATACAATATGCTAAGAGGGCTATACATAAAAGAAGCTACTCTTCTCTTTCAAAGCTGTATATAAATGCTTTTCTGTCCCTTTGTAAAATTCATCTGGAAATCTACCCAAATCATTAAAAGGGCAGCTCAAATCTGACACTCACTAAAACTTGCTTGACTTTCTGACCAATCTTTTTTTCCTTAAAATCTAGACAATAAATACTACCATCTGAAACTACCCTGACACCTGATTAACTGCTGTTATCTAGCAACTTCAAATTTTCTAATGATTTTGGCACTTGTATCATTAAGATTCTTGAAAAGATGCCAGGCATGGTGGCACATACCTGGAATCCTAGTACTTAGGAGGCTGAGACAGGACCATGGCAAATTTGGGTTCAGCCTAGCAACTTAGTGAAATCTTATTTCAAAATTTAAGAAAGGGCTAGGCGATATAGCTAGGAGGTAGAATGCCCCTGGGTTCAATGCCCCAGTACCCCCTCTCCCCCCCAAAAAAAAGATCCTTGAAAAGAATAATACATGTACTAGGCATTTTCATTATATTTTCCAGAGTGACCGGCCTGCTAGGTAGGCAGTAAGCCTTGATTTTCCACTTCTTTTCCATCAGCTGTGCAAACCATCCTCAAGTTACTATGTTTTGTGCCTTTATAACATAAATGAATCCACTCAAATCAAAAATACCTAAATGATTCAAAATTGCCAAAGGCTTATCCTCTACATAATGATATCACATTTATTTGATATGCTACAATACCTTAGGCAAGTAGCTTAACACCTCTCTAAGCCTAAATTTTCTTGTCTATAAAACAGTATTTCTCAGATTGTGAAAAAAATTAATGAGGTAATGCAAAGCACTTAGCACAGAGCCTGACACATAACTCTTGATAAATGCTAGTTATTATTTCTTCAGAAACAAAATCTAGAGATTAGACATTTCTAGAGATGAAATTTAACAAGCAAAGTAATAAGGAAATAGTCTAGGAATTCACATATCCAGAATAAATTTTAAACAATGAATTCTCTAACTAATTAAACCAAATTAATAACACCAGGAGTATTTTTATAAAATCACTTTAAACTAGAGTAATTAACTTTAATAACAAAAATAAAGCAATGCATGTAGTTATGAGTCCCCACTGTAGAAAAGGTAAAACAGAGACTAAGTACAGAACTTAGGCCTCACACATGCTAATATTTAGATCCAAATAGCACCTCCAACCACCTGCTAACTAGATGACATTAACAAAGTAAATTCTCTAATCCTAATTTCTCACTTGTAAAATTAAGCAAAAATAACTGTCATAGGCTAAGTAATATAAGGTAAATAAAAGGCCTGGCTACCTTCATGTTTAAAAATAAAAATTCTGAACTGTGTCTAATAATAAGGCTGGAAAGTTCACTATATACAGTACATCCACAATCCAAAGTCAATAAGGTATGCCAACACAAAATTGGCAGGTGGAAAAGGAGAAAGATTTTACTAAGTAAAGAATTGGACTTTTCAACAGGAGCAAAGTCTGCCATGCTTACATCAAACAGCATGCAAAACATAACCCATCAAAGAGTAAGAATCCTAATAAATGCTTTTTGGTTAACAAGATATTGTGAATGTTTCTACCTTTGGAGATGGCTAGAGAAATAGCATTATTATTTTAAAAATTATGTACAGAATTCATGTAAAAAATATAAACTTCCCATGTATGCCTTCCTGCATCTACCCCACTCCTCACCACTGCTCTCAAACAAGATTATCCTTATCTGTACCAGCTTATGGAATGTGGCCACAGGATGAATTAAATAAGCTTCTTATTCACCAACTTCAAGAAAATATTTACGCTTACATTTTAAGACTGCGAAGAAGTTTAAGTCAACTAGGGAAGTCCCTTCATTTACTCTATATCTGAATATATCCAACACTATAGTAAATCTATTATCAACAGAAATAATTTGCCAATGCAGTGTCTATCAGGGGAAAAAGAAAAAACATAAAAGAGAAAAAGAAATTCACAGTGGAAATCTCTGAAACCAAGTTACAACATAATAAAAGTGCATGAGGAGTTCCCCTATTTGGGTGAGATGCTAGAGAAACTTGAATGAAAACACACAAAAAGACAAAACAAAACTTCCACTTAGGAGAAAAATCTTACTTTTGAAAGTATTACTTTTTTTTTTTTTTTTTTCCAGAACTGGGGATTGAACCCAGGGGCATTCTACCTCTGAGCTATACCCCCAGCCCTAATTTTTATTCTTTATTTTGAAACGGTCTCACTAAGTTGCAGAGGGCCTCACTAAGTAGCTAAAGCTAGCTGCAAACCTATGATCTTCCTCCTATCTCAGTCTCCCAAGTACTGGGATTACAAGCATGCACCACTACATCCAGCTTACAATTTTCTTTGATGCTTTAAAAATTGCTTTTCACATTACTGTAATTTAGTTTGCTTTTTTTTTTTTTTTTTTTTTTTTTTTTTGGTACTAGGGATTGAACCCAGGGCCTCACACATGCTAAGCAGGTACTCTACCTCTGAGCTATACCCCAGCCACTGGTAATTCAATTTTATTCTACAATGCTTTTCCAACACAGACCAAAAAAGTGTGTAGATCTATTATCAATATGAAGGAAGTATCTCTTTCTAACTTCTCTCCAAAATGATTATTTTCTTTCATGTCTTGAGCCTAGGTGATTCTTTTATGTTGAATTTTAATGGAGGATCCCTAAAGTTTTAGAATTAAGTTTCATGCTTTCTAACTCTTACAGATTTTCTAAGACCACCAAATTTAATAAATAGTCACTTTTGGAGCATCTTTTGACTAAATTATATAATGAAATGGAATGAGTAACTTGTTTCAGATTATAATTTTTCAGTTATACTGAGTAATTATAATTAGAAACCTGAGAAATGAATGCATTCTCTAAAGCATTAAGGAATAGACAAAATACATGCGCAGTTTGCGTTTGGGAACCACAGTATTTGGGAATGTAAAACTTTCTATTAAGGTAATTCTTAGCGATGCTTATTTATCTCAAGCCTGGATCCAAGGACTAATCCTACTTGTGCTAATAAAGCTGAAGGTAAAGCCTGTGATCCCAGGATTTGGGAGGCTGAGCCAAGAGGATTGAAGATTTGAGGCCAGCAGTGTGCAGTAACTTAATGAGACTGTTTAAAAATACAATAAGCCTGAGAGAGTGTCTTAGAGGTAGAGCACTCCTGGGTTCAATTCCCAGTACCACGAGGGGGGGAAAAAAACCCTGAAGGGATAGCTTTCCAGGAGCTGCATTCAATAGGCAACTAGAAACACCAAAAATCCTTTGGGGACCAAAACAAATGAAATTCTAAATGGGGAATTTCAGATTATGATAGTAAAAAATAGTGAAATAAAGGTACTCAAATCAGTTTGAGTCACATCGTAATTCTCATAATAAATGTCCAAATCTCACCTTGTGAAGAACAATGTAATAACGTATTAATTGAGATACTAAAACAAATAGGTATAGACTAACACCTCTTCCCACTCCTCCTGGTCTCTCAGCATGTGCTTTAAATTCAAATTGCCCTTTCAAAAAAGAGGTCATATTAAGGACAATTAAGCTCAAAGAGATACTTAATAGACTACTGCAAAACTATCCAAAACTGTTATTTCAAAAAAGGGAAATGGAGACAGAGAAAGTAACATCATATTTAAGATGTTACCAGGTTATTATGGTGATAATTATCTATACTATTTTTATTGACAATCTAGTAATTTCTAAAGCATTAAGTACTAATTATGTAACAGTATTTGTCACTTTAACAAACAGACTTGAAAAGTCCCACTGGAGTAGGACTCAGGCTAAATTTAATTTTATTTATTTATTCATTTATTTATTTATTTATTTATACTTGAGATTAAACTCAGGGGTGTTCTACCTCTGAGCTACAACACCCTGGCCTAAAACCTATGATCTTCTTATCTCAGGCTTCCAAGTATTAGGATTACAGGCGTGTGCCGTGGCACCCAGCCTTCATGTAATTTTAAAACTGACCCTACACATAAAACTCCTCACAAATTAGACTAAGAAGGGAAAAAGAAAAAACAATAAATACTGGTTTAGGAAAATGAAACTGCATTAAAAGTAACTTTAAGAAGGTTTACATAAAAAAAAAAAAAAAAGCACAGAAGCTCCCAGACTAACCTAGGGTTTTCCAAGAGAAAACAGTAAGCAGTCAGTTGTTTCCCTTTGCCTCACTAGGATTTTAGAAACTGCCACACTAGCATAGTTATGAGAGTGAGGATTAGAGAAATTCTACATAAACAAGGAAAAGCCATCTTTTTTAATTTAACGGTAGTATGGGAATAGTAAGAGAGAGAAAAAAGGCTAGTAATCGCCCCACACTCAAAAAAAAAAAAATTGGTGTGTTTTGGTGATTCAAAAGATGTAATCAATATAGTCAAAAGAAACCACTTCACTATTTCAACAAAAAGCTGTCATTCAATATTAAAAATAGTCTATTCTCTACAGAGTGTGCTGTAACTCTCTAAAATAAAACGAAACGACCACTTTAAAGCTATTCTTTATTTTAGGATAATACATATCAGAAACAACTACTTGAAAAATTAAGCCTATTCCTTTATATCTCTGTATCTTCTACCTTGAATGTACCGTCACAGAATGAACCCAAGACATTTTCCAGAGTGCTTCCCTTCCTTCCCCGTGATAGAAGAATCTATTTTTTAAGTAAAAATAAATTGGTACCTAGCACCAGTAATCACTCTCTTTGCAACTTGCTTAATTTTGAAAGTTATAATAAGATGTATTCACGTTGGAAACGAAAAACTACCTTATAAGGCTATAAAAGACTGAAAGCAGGAAGCAGCTTTGACAAAACTAAGGAAGTTGCAGCGCGCTTGCTCACTAAGGGACTTTTTTGAGGCAAGAGAAGTAACACATGACATCTTTCTCTCTCGAATTAAAATGTGCCTTTGGTCCACCCGGTAAAAAGGCAGTAGTGGGAGGTGGAAATGACCGGGAGTGGAGTCGCACAGAAGAGGTGGGTGGTCATATGAAAGCCTCATTCTAGATTCCCATTTTCAGAGTGTGATTCTTCCCTCTTCTCCCCACCCACACCCTGGGCAGAGTGTTGTCACCGCGATCTTGCAAAACCTACGAGAATCGCTTCTCTTTTCTCGGTCCTCGGCCAGAGCCATCCCCGCGCTCGGTCCCCTGGATCCCCAAGCCGCAGGCAGGAAGAGGGGCGGAGGGAAGGAAAGCCAGGTGGGCCGGGCTCGCGACCACCCCGCGGCGACCCAGGCCCCGGTCCCCCTCTCCCGGCGGCGCTGCCTGCGGTGGGGGAAGGGCGGGGAGGGGTGGGCGACGCCTCGGTACCCGGGGTCCGCGCCCCGCGCCCGGGCTGCAGCCGCGAACAAGGGAGGCGCTGCTCCGGCCCCACCCCTCGCAGCCGAGCCGCCGCATCATTCATCTCCCGGCGGCCTCCTCCCTTCCCCGCCATTTTCCTTCCCCCGCCTCAGTTTCCCCAGCCCAGCCCCGCAGCCCCCTTACCCCGTGCCACAGTCCACCACACAGGCCGGCAGCCGTCCCGCCATCTTCCTCCTCGCCTGCTGCTGCCGCCGCCGTCTGCTCCGTGCTGGTTGGGGCCAGGGATTGGCGGCAGGAGATGGGAGCTATCTGACCATCCACCGCCGGGCCGCCCTCTCCGTCCGGGGGGGAGCTGGGAAGCCGAAGCAGTAGCCAGAAAGCAGCAGGCTAGGTCAGCGGCTACCACTTCCGCAACCCAGGCAGACAGGCAGTCCCCGCCCTGTCCGCCGCGGCCTCCTCCCCCTCTCTCCGCTCCTCCTCACTCCTGCCCCCACCCTACAACTTCTTCCCCTCACGCCGCCTTTCCCTGGGAAGCCAAGATGGCCGCCGGTGCCGACGCCCCGGCCAGGCCAGGCCCAGGCCCCGCGCGCTCCCGCTTCCGGCTCCGCGCGGGCGGGGCAGGCGCGCATGCGCGCTGGGGGTGCGACCACCATCCCCGCTCCCATCCCGGCGTCGGCGCGCTCCACTTCGGGTTTTCCCGGAGGCCGAGGCGGAGCCGCTTGCAGGAGCTTCTAGTTCTTCTGAGGCTGCCGGAGGCTTTTGCGTTCCACCCTTGGGCTTCTTTTCAGTGACTTCTGTGCTAGGTGCAGCATAGAGTGGAAGCGCCCCGCAGCCACGAATATCTTCTCCAAAGCCCCGGGTAAAACGTCCCGTTTGCAAATGTTGTCAGCTGCACATAACCATTGTTAGAACTTGGAGGGGTGGCTGTTTCTCTGGGTGGAGAAGAACCGTAGCAGAATATAGGTGAGCAGTCGAGAACGCGTGGACGAAAGACTGGCGCCTGGTCCTCGGCCTTTGTCCTGAGGTTTTATTCAGTTACCATTTTGCTTTTGTTGTAAGTCCTTAGAATCCCCCAGATTGCAGCCCTCTGCCCACAGGAAAGGTGAGTCTCCCAGGAAAGTGTTCTATGTAATACAGGTAGACTTTATTCAAGGCTTTTGGATGATGACAAAGATTTCCCTCTGGAGTAGTGAGATTCAAATATTAGGATAATACCAGGCATTCGTGGTGGAAAAAAAAAAAAAGTCTTTTCAAAACAGTTACAAACTGGAAAACCTAAAGCAGTGGTTTTCAAACTTTATGTTCATCCGAATCTCCTGGCAGCCTTGTTAAAACACTTTGCTGGGCCAGGTCCCCAGAGTTTTCTGATTAGTCAGGCTGGAGTGGGGCCTGAGAATTCGCATTTCTAACAAGCTATTGGGTCCTATTTTTAAGAATCTGGAAGGTTAATAGTTTTCCTTTCCACCAGGCTCTGTGCGTGTGAGAGAGAGAGAGACACTAGGGATTGAACCCAAAGGCATTCTACCTTAGAGCTACACCCCCTAGCCGAATTTTCTTACTTAGAAACTGAGTCTAGGTTGATTCGAGCCTCTAGGATGTCCTCCAACCCTGTTTCAGCCTCCCAAGTACAGGAATTACTGGCATGCACCACCACACCTGGCATACACACACACACACCATCCTGGGTTTGATTGTGTGATGTCTTATTCAGTACAAAAGATCACATAATACGCTGTTAAGTTGATCTGGGGGATGAAGAATGTGTTTTTCATTCGGACCCCAAATATTCAGTGGGGTATGCAATAGATAATATCTCTATTCTCAGAGTTTACAGACTGGTAGAGAAAGAGATAAATTGTGTTAAAACAATAGAAGAAGCCGGACATGGTGGCGCACACTTGTAAACCCAGCATTTGGGAGACAGACCGGAGGATCCGGGTTCGCGGCCACCTCAGCTACCTAGTGAGGCACTCTGCAACTTAGTGTTTCAAAATAAAGAATTAAAAAAAAAAAAAAAATAGGGCAAGCGGTATAGCTTGGAGGTAGAATGCCCCTGAGTTCAATCCCCAGTACCGCAAAAGAAAAAAAAAAAAAAAACAATAGAAGAGTTCCATGAATTGAAAGAAGACCCAAATGGTTACTGTGAAGAGAGTGGAGGGAAGATGAAATGGGAAGTGAAGCCTGAGAGATAAGAAAGACTCAACAATGCAGGAATTTGTAGAATTCCTAAACATGTTACAGTTTATCCTAAAAACAGCTTGAAGCACAAGAACATGTGGGCCTGCTTTGTGGAGAATGGAACCAGCTGAATCCAAAGTGAATTGTACATCTTGTACATCACATGCTGGAGGTGGGGCCTGCTGTCCAGATGGAATCATTTATGTGCAGAGGAGCCTTACTTAGGGACATCATCCATTATCACGAACTAGTATCCAGCATATCCACAGTTATTTACAATAAATAATCCGAAAGGAACGCTTTCTCAGAAGTTGTCTTCAAAGAAGTCAAATACAAGTGGTTCCTTCCTATACATCTTGTTGGTTCTTCCCCTACATTTTAGAAAATTCTAGATGGGAATTCTTTGCTGCCACTTCCATTATCAAGTTGGGTAAATTACTCAGTCGCTAGTATTCTGTTGTAGCAGCACAAAACAGACTAAGTAAATAGTTCTTTTCTGCAGACTTTATCTGAGCTGTGGGCTACCATTTTGTAACTTTTAGAGGGTATATATTATCTAATTGTGTGTTACGTACAAATAGAAAGCCACCTTCTATCATTTCAAAGGCAGGAGGAAACCCTTCTGTTACAGTCTCACATAGCCAAGACTGTCCTGTGCTTTTAACTGGTGGGAACATTTGGAAGCTTCCAATGCTTGTTCCTCATAATCTGTCTACCCAACCACTTTGATTGTGTAAGATCCCTTCTACTTCCTGTTTGCTGCATACCAAATTGGTCATCTTCTGTGCTGCTGTGGTGGCCCAGCATTCTACAGTGAACACAGCCTTCGAATACATATCCAGCTAAGTCATTTCTGACCTCCCTGTTGACCTATGTATCCCTCTTGCTCATTCTTCTCCAAACCCAGAAGGAAAAGATGTCAGAATTAGAAGGCCTCTCAGAGATTATCTTGCTAGAAGTGAAGGGAAAGCAATAGTGGGTGGATGGGTTTTATTTAACTGCTCTGCATTCATTGCTGCCTAATAACACCCCAATTTCCTTTTACATCAAGTCAGCCGGATATTTGGTTCTTGTCAATTTCCAAGCCTGGTTCCTGAATTTTCGAGCATGTTTAAGTCTTGCCATAGCTTTATAGTAAAGCTCCTTTAACTTCAGTTAACCATAGCTAGTTCCCATTACTTGCATCAAATTTAAGAATTCTAAATGATACAGAAGCCCAGGGAGATTAAGTGATTTTTCCCAGGATTTTAAAGAAACTGAGAAACAGTCTAGACCAAAGCACAGTTCTGACTCCTTTTCATGACTCTAGTTGTAATACCACAGCATTGTTTCATTTTGGTTACCAGTTACCATAATATTTCCCATGTTTTCCCTGTGCTTTTAGCTAACATCTTTGGATCTTAAAAGGTGTCCAAGAAAATCATGTCCTTCAATCTCTATTATTTTAAAATGAGAAATATTATTTTTAAAAATCAAGTTAGGTACTTACTACAGGGATGACTATTTTCGAATCAGCAGATCAATCAAACTCCTAAAGAGTATTTAGAGCAGAAAAGTTAATTGGTCAAAATGTCCATGCAGCCTAGTGGTCAGAGGGAGGGCCTGTGAATCCTAGCTCCTGTCTTCTCAAGTTTTCTGATCTTAGCCAACTTAGTTTATGTAGAAGACACTGATGTACTTAAAGTTAAGTATGAACCTTTTCACTTTGTTTCCTCATCCATAACATTTGCATGAATACTTAAAGGGTTGTCGTAAAACTTAAATTGTTTTTAAAAAGCTATTATAAATTATAGAATGATCTTATTATGGGTAGATCAAGTGGACTGTGGTTTAATTAGAGTAGTGACTCTTTTACTTAAACGTAGACTCACCCATCCCAAAATTTGTCCTCCTCTTTACAGACATGGTCTTGGAACCTGTGTGCCTACTCTTTTAATGTTACACTGTGCACAATGTGCTTAGAATTTCTCCTTCAGTTCTCTTTCTTGCATTCCTTTAATGTTTTCATTGGTGAGCTGAGAGTGGTGCATGCTTTTAATTCCAGTGCTTGGGAAGCTGAGACAGGAGGATTGTAGGTTCAAGAATAACCTCAACAATTTAGTGAGACTCTCAGCAACCTAGTGAGACCCTACTTCAAAACAAAAAATGAAAAGGGCTAGAGGTGTAGCTTGGAGATAGAATGCACCGGAGTTCAATCCCTAGTATCACACATGCACACACAAAAAAAGTAATATCTTCATTGGTGGCAAATCTTGACCCTTTGTGAGTGTGCTTGATTTTTTGAATTAGCTAAAATAATATCTGTAGTGGTAAGTGCAGTAAATAAAATGGTTGATCAACTAGAGCTATTTTTTTATCAAAAACTTTGTGTGACTAAAAAATAAGTTTCATACATGATGTATAAACTGCTACTATGCTTTTAAAATGAAGCTCAATGGCCACATTCCTCAGTATATGGACTGAATGTTTGTGTCCTCACCAAAATGATCTGTTGAAATCCTAACTCTCTTGCCCTTTCTATGTGGGGGTGGGGAGGAGAGAATGAAACATCTGAGTAGCTGAGATTACACTAGAGTAATCTGTTTTTGCTGCTGTGTATTTGTGCTACCATGCCCAGCTCCCTTGCCCTGTTTACATGTGAGGACACAGTGAAAAGACAGCCCTGTGCAGCCAGGAGCAGACCCTCACTAGACATGGTGTCTCCCTGCACTCTGACTTTGCAGCTTCTAGAACTGTGAAAAATTTTCTCTTTTTTCTAAGTTTGTGATACTTTGTGCTAGCAGCTTGAATAGACCAAAAGACTAAAATTAAAAATATTGATTATTTGTATTTTCAATGGAACATTCTGTGGGATAGAACCCTAGTCTCTTCACTGCCTGCAAGAATGAACAGTTATTTAAAATGTGATTCAATTTGAAATAAAATAAAGGCTAGACCCCCCCACACACACATAGATATATGTCATGTTTTATATGAAAATCAAATTTTATATGGACTACAAATCTCCAGTGTACAATAAAGCCCATATTCTTGTTGTGGCCTGCAAAGCCGTATTGTGGTGCTCACCTCCCTCTCCAAGGAATCTCGTCTCCTCCTCTTCCTTCTCCACCACCCCATGCCTTAGCCATACTGCCTTTTCTGTGCTGTTTACAAATACCAGTTGTTCCCACCTACAGATTCTCCCTGAATATGCAGTTATTCCTGAATCAATTGCCTCCTCAGAAAAGCCTTTCCTGACCACCCAGTCTGAGATGATTTGCTTCACTCTCCCCATCAGATATGTTAGTTCTCCAAGAGAAAACATTTATTTACTATTTCATTTATTCACTGTCTATCTCTCTCAACTAGAAAGTATACCCACTATAATTTGTAGAGAATCTGTTATGTAATAAGCATGCAATAAATATTTGTTGAGTCAATGAACCAAATAACAGAAATAAAACTACAACTGTATTAGAAATGAATTTAGGAAAATATTTGTATAATATGGGTAGGAAAGAATACAAGTAAAAGAAGAAATCTATAGTCACTATTGAAAAAATTTGGTTGCGTGAACAATTAAATTTCCACTGTCTAAACTTATTTTTTAAATTATATAAGACTTTTTTTTTAATGCACAATATGATGAGAGTATAGGGAAAATGGGCACATTAGGCACTGCTGAGAGTGAATTACCATGTCCTCCTGGGAAGTTGCCCAACAATATCTATTAAAACTGAAAATCCACATGTATTAAACATAAGAATCTCATTTTGGAGAATCCTATGGAAATAAAGACACTGATGTTGAAGAGAAAAGTGATTTCCATCAAAGTATTATATAAAAATGAGAAAATGTAGAAATACATTCTTTTTTCAAGTGGTACTGTTAGAAATAAATTTCCATGGTGTCATAAGAAAAGACATATATTCAAAAGTAGCTTAGCAAGGAGAATTTTACTTTTTGGAAAAAGGTATCCTGCCACCTGTTAAGTCATGTATGCAGAAACAGTGTGGCAGAAAACTACTGGGTATTTTACTTCCAGCACGGGGTTCTATGCTGTGCTTCTATTGATGGGAACTGGCCTCACAATCTTTATGCCATTGGCTGAAGGGGATGCCAGGGGAGGGGTTGGCACTCACAATTTCCAAGAAATGCTGTCTTTACAAAAAACACAAGTACACACAAGGTTATACGATGGCAGTTTTACAAAATGAAGCCTAAGTCAAGCTATTCCTTTGATAGATAATAGCTAATTAAATTCTCACAGTACTAAGGCCAGGTAAATCTTAAAGCTCTCTTACATGAGAAAATGACAAAGATAGACCTTGAGGGCAACTAGCAATCTCATCCCATATGTCTGTATTAATATAGAACATGTGGAGTAAGGGTGGAGACATAAGTTTCCTCCTCAGGTCCTGGATTTGATCCAGGTGCCAATATACCCAGCCGCAAGACTAGCATTCTCAAATCTGTATAGTTGGGTGTGGCTAAGTGATTAAATTATGACCAATGAGGTAGAAGCAGTTGGGTGGAAATTAGAGAAAATATGTATAAAGAAGGCTGACTCACTTAAAAGAGTCATTGTGCTTTTTGCCCTCCACCTTTCTTCTTGCCGGGAAGCACAGATAAGTTAACTAGACCTTGAGACGAACCAGTCCTAAGAAAGGTACATAGCAGAGGAGCCAGACCTAAGAAAGGTAAATAGCAGGAGCCTGGGTCCCTCATGACCTTGGAATGCCAAACTATCCTTGGACTAACCACCTCCAGACTTACTTATATTAAATAAAAAACCCTTATTGTTTAAGCCATTTTAATATGTCACTTTAGGCTATATGCAACTGACTCAAATTTTGATTGATAATACCATGATATAATGTTAAGTTAAAAAAACAAGCCACGAAGTATAGCAGAAGGATATAAATGTAAATGTTTATAGGTGATGGGCCACTAGTATAGAAAGGTAGGTTAGTAAAGGTATAGATAGTAGGGAATGGAGAAGGCATATTGAATTGTCAGTGCCAATCATAATAGCAAAAGACACTAATCCTGAACACCATAATCCCAAATGTTGAAAAACTAAAAGATCAAAATCCCTAAAATCTAAAACCTCTAAACTAAAATCTCCCAAAATCACAAACTCAAAAGATTAAAATTTCAAATGTTAAAATTCTTAAAGGTGAAATCTCGAAAACTGTAATTACCATTGGGGGGGGGGGAGGATGGGGTAGAGCCAGGAGTGGTGGTGCACACCTGTAATCTCAGTACTGGGGAGGCTGAGACAGGAGGATCGAAGTTTCAAGGACAGCTTCAGCGAGACTCTCAGCAATTTAATGAGAATGTTTCAAAATAAAAACAAACAAACAAAAAATAGGGCTGGGAGTATAGCTGGGAGATAGAATGCACCTGGATTGCATTCCCAGTAACACACACACACACACACACACAAGTTTAGATTGTCACAATATTTCAGATGACCATAGTTATGAAGCAGGGTATACACAATTACCAAACAGTGCTATGTGCACGTTGCATTTTGACGTGATTTTTAAAATTTGCTTTGTCTGTGTGTAACTTTCACCAGCGTGACTATTGTTCCTAACCCTGAGCGCTTGTGTGTGCAGAAACATGTACTGTTATTGCCTACTTTATTGTGCACAGTACCCTATGAAGTGCTGTCCTGTCTTTATATATGTTTGAAATAAAAACCCCTCTAAAAATATAAAGAAATCTCTTTTAGATAATATTTGTGTGTATGTGTGTGTGTGTGTGTGTGTGTGTGTGTGTGTGTGTGTGTGGTACTGGGATGGAACCCAGGGTCATTCTACCTCCACCCTCAACCCTATTTTATTCTTTATTAGGAAACAGGGCCTCACTAAGTTGCTGAGGCTGGCCTCGAACCTGTGATCCTCCTGTCTCAGCCTCCCAAGTACTGGGATTACAGGTATGTGTCACCATACCCGGCCTAGAGATTTTTTTTTTCCAGTACTGGGGATTGAACCCAGGGGCACTCTACCTCTGAACTACACCCCTAGCCCTATTTTTTATTTTCTATTTTGAAACAGGGTCTCACTAAGTTGTGGAGGGCCTCACTAAGTAGCTGAGGCTGGCTGGATCCTCCTATCTCAGCCTTCCAAGTGCTGGGATTACAAGTGTGGCCCACCATGCCTGCCTGTGGCCTAGAGAATTTAAAATTTTTTCCCAAATTACTTTTTTTGGATTTTGATCTTTGAAGAATTTAGACTTTAGATAGTAATCGTTTGGGATTTCGATATTTGGGATTATGGCATTAAGGATTGTATCTTTCGGAACTATAGTCCAAATCCATTGACTTGGAAACCCTATAAAGCACCAACAATATTATTACCCTGTGGGCAAGGGGATTAAGACCTATCTCCCAGTTTTTCATGCCAAATTTCCCCAGTGTTCTGCCAACAAATCATTTTCCCAGCTATGTGGTAGACTATAAGACACCAGTTTATGAACTTAGACTTGTAGTATGATCTAATATTTGGAAAAATGCACTAAAAGGGGTGGGGCATAAGGGATGGAGAAAGGAAGGAAGGGTGCGTGCGCCTTTTATATGTATGTGTAATATGTGATATAAGCTTAGAGATAATATGGAAGATTGCAAACCAAACTATGGAAACTCAAAGATTGGAGGAAGAGAATATCTTTCTTATTTAAATGAATATAGGCTAATTTTGTAACTTAAAAAAATCTGAAGCCAGACATAGTGGCACACACCTGTAATCCCAGTACTTGGGAGGCTGAGATAGGAAGATTACAGATTTGAGGCCAGCCTCAGCAACTTAGCAAGGCCTTCAGCAACTTAGTGAGACCCTGTTTCAAAACAAACAACAAACAAACGAACAGGGCTAGGGGTGTAGCTCAGAGGTAGGTAATATACACACACACAAAAAAGGGCTGGGCAGAGGTGTGGCTTACTGGTAAAGTGATTACCTAGCATGTGTGAGGCCCTAGGTTTTATCCCCAGCACAATAAATAAGTAAATAAATAAATAAATCTAATGAGGTGAGGGAAATTGCTGAGAAGTTATACAGACTAAAAATCCAATGTACACAATATAAATATAGGATTCTTTTAGAATAATTCAGTCTTAGCAAGTTCAATTTGCTTCAGGAGTCGATCATTAACATTAGTACGTATTAATGTTTAAATCTAGAATATACAGATTTGAGACAGAAATCACATACAGGGTTGTGGTGACTTCTTTTAGCTGTAAATGAACCACAAGTCTGTATAAACATAATGACCTTGCCTGTTTGGAGAGAAAAATGTTCCAGGAAATGGTACCTTGATTATTTTTTAAATAAAAGATAAGAGCTGGGTGTAGTGGTACACACTTGTAATTCTAGTACTTGGGAGGCTGAGACAGGAGGATCTCAGGTTCACGGCCAGCCCCAGCTACTTAGTGAGGTCCTCTGCAACTTAGTGAGACCCTATTTCAAAATAAAGATTAAAAAATGTGGCTGAGGGTATAGCTCAAAGGTAGAATGCCCCTGGGTTCAATCCCCAGTACCACAATAAATAAATAAATAAATAAATAAATAAATAAATAAATAAATAAATAAATAATAAAAAGAAGTGCATTCTTGGTTCTTCTTATTAAAACTAGTTCTAATTTTATAGTCACTCCATTTTTTTTCTACTTCTCTTTAAGGCATTGCCATTCTGTTCAAAACACACATTTGAAAAATGTTCAAGCTTCTCATCTCAATCTAAAACTGTACAGCTGGTTCCAGTCTGATGAGAAGAAACTGGTTTGTGAGTACATCTTTTTTTCTGACACATCTATTTTCATCTTTTGGTAAATTTGACAACTTGTAGCAGTTCTCACATTTCTGAAACAAGTCTGCCAATTATAGAATAAGCTATTAATGATAATATGATAAATTAAAGCTATTTGGATGTTTTGAGTTTATCCAAAATGAAGTTTACCAACCGTTCTCCTGCTACTTTCTTCTCCCAGGTCTATCCATGATGCACAGCCTCTGCTATTACAGCATTTTTTCCCAGGGATTTATGATCCTTATACAGCAGTCATTTGCTCCAACAGTATATCAGTTAGATATTTTGGAATACTTCACAGAATAATAATTTTATAGAACAGCTATTATAGCTCGCTGCCTTAACAAATAAGAAAGCTGTAGTATTAAAGAGTTAAGTGACTTAAAATCTCACAACAAGCTAAGGAAGTATTTTTACTTACATATAGCTCTAGAGCTTTATACAAGATAAAACATACACTCAAATTCCACACCGAACTTCTGGAAAATAGCAAATTCAATGATCCTACAAAATCTGGCATAATGTCATAGACCTATATCAAGGAAGATAAAGAGAACATCTTTCTCAGTGCTCCCAACAAAGACCCAGGGATCTAATTCTTATTAGTTGACTTTTATCAGGTGTCCTTCCTGAGCTCAACACTGTGGACTCCCATTGGCCAAGCTTGAATCAAATTGCCTACCCCTACCACCAGCTCTACCAGAAAGAACCACATGGACAGGAGAGGAGAAGGAGCCACAAAAGGAATATGAGTGTTTATTACCCAAAGAGGAATAATAAATATGAGACAAGCTAAAACACAAGAAGTTCATTAAAAATCCCATTTACATTTACATGGTACAGTAAACTAATATAAGTGTTAGTTTCTTGCTTAGTGCTTAGGGATTCATGATATTTTCATTAGAAAAAAAAAAGTTACCAACCCTAAGAAGAGGATTCTGTAAAAGCACAAGACAGAAATATACGGGAAAAAAAGGCATACTATGTGTGTGTGTTTATATCATTGGTTCATAAATGAAGACAAAAGCAAATGAAAAATAAAAATATTGGACATCTGCCGAACTTTGCATTAATCTAAATGTTTAATGAGCCTATCAATCCTGTATTTGGAAAAGCAGTAATTATATTTTTGTGGCAGCATTTATGTAGTTTAGTTTCCATGTCATCTCAGAAGCTGATGAGCTTGTGCTAGCTACACTTAATAGCCTTTTACCGGAAGGTATATAGTTATTCAGTTCCCAAAGAGAAATGACTGTATACACAGCCAATTCTTTATCATAGTGTAATGAGCACTCTGCCCATTCATTTCTCCATTTGTTCCTTCATTTATGTTATGTGCCAATTATGAATTGGGAACAAGGGTAAACACTAAGATTAAAGAGATGAGTAACTGATAGTCTCACCCCTTGAATAGGTCAAAGAGCAGTAAGAAAAACAGGGAAAAACTAAAGTACACCATGAGAAAGGATTTACAACTGTGAAAAGGGATGACTGTCAGCTGATAAGTGAGGGGAAGTCTCAAAAAAGGCAGCTCAGGGAATGCTTTCCAGGGTGGAAAAGAAGGTAAAAGGCGATTCTGGAGAGATAGCAGGTAGAATGACACAGGCTAAAAAGAACCCTTGGTATTTAAGAATGAGTTACAACCTTTGATGGTGGTATAGAGTATGTTACAAGGGAAGAGTCAGGTGAGAGGTTGTGTGCTTAGTTTGAACTTCACCTTGTGGTTTCAAAACTCTGGTACCCCAGGTAGAACCAGCCTGCCAGTAAAGAGCCATTTGGAGAAATTGTTAAAAATACAGATTGTCCATGCCCACTTCTGGAAATTTTTGTTCAGGAAGAATCTCTGTTTAAAGAAAGTTCCCTATTGATTCTGGAGCACAAACAAGTTTGAGAACCACTGCATGTCAGCAATGAGGACCCATTGTAGGGTACTAGAAACAGAATAATTTATTTTGAAAAGAGAGTTCTTTTACTAGTGGAAAGTTACATTAGAGCAGTTCAAAACAGGAGATGGAGAGACCTGACAGGAGGGCGTTGTGATAGAAAAAATCAGAATCTGTGAGCCCCTGCACCGTAGCCCATAGCAGAGGTGAAGAAGAGGCAAATGTTTAGAGACGTTTCTGAGAAATGTAATCCATGGGACTAGAGTATCTCTTTGATGTGGGAAGTGAAGCAGGGTAGACTTTAGTTTGTAAAGAACTAGGAGAGAGCAGTAAGCAGAAGTTGGAGCTGTTTGTACAACCAAGAGACGTTATTTCAAGGTGGGAGTCTGAGCTGAAGCTTGGTGTGGTTGAGAGGCCGAGGTTTTGGGCTGGGCAAGCCAAGATCCTGAGGCACAGTTCTGGGAACTGAGCATTCTACCTCTGAGGCTGGAGACACGCTGACTGTGGCTCACCAGGGTGACACCTCCTGTCTGTGCTACTTGTAGCTTCCTGCCAGTGGTCATCTCTCATAGCCCTAGAGTTAGGCTTTCTCTCAAATTTATCTAACTTCCTGAAGCCAGAAACCATGGTTTATCTGTACGTCTTCAGAGCCTAGCCGAGCCTGCACATATTTGATGCTCATTAACAATTTCTAGGTGACTGAATTTTATTAATTACCTAGATAATTGCAGCTACAACAGCCTCATATCTGGCCTCATTTTTTTTGGTGATAATTACATAAATCTGCTATTCTATATGCTTCCATTATTACTTTCCAAAGTACACATTTTTGTGATGAATAAAAGAGTAAGCAAAATACATTCCTTTTTTCCAAATATTAATTATTGTGAGATGTTTGTACAATTAGTGGAATAGGCATCTCCTATACATTTTAATTTAGATTTTACCAAAAGGTGCTTGATTAATAAACTTTTTTGTGTGTGTGGTACTGGGGATTGAACCCAGAGGCATTCTACATCCAAGTTATACCCCCAGATTGATTTTAGTTCTTATTTAGAAACAGAGTCTCACTAGGTTGCTGAGAGCCTCACTAAATTGCTAAGGCTGTCCTCGAACCTATGATCCTCCTGTCTCAGCCTCTTAAGTACAAGGATTACAAGCGTGTGCCACCATGCCCAGTAATAAACTATTTTTTTTAACTTTCAGTGGAGTTAATTAAAGACAAGGAATAATTTCCATTTATATTATCCTAATAAGCTTGTATGGATCAAGAGAAATTAGTTCTAAATAGTGTTTTGATCACTTCTAAAGTATCTAGTCATCTTTTTTTCTCATATGGTGCTACATAGAATAAGTAAAAGAGGCTTTACTTAGCCCCAGAGTAGTCACTCCCACTAATTATAAACACATAATATAGGAAGCAAATGTAAGGCAAATTTGTAATGTAATCACTATTTGTGTATATGCTTTGATTCTTTTCATAGATTAGATGATTGCTTCTTTGTTTATTTCCAGTTATCTTTGCCTTCCTTGCAGATAAGTGCCCTCTGATGACCAAACAGGAACGTTATGTTAGGTTTATAGAAATTTCTTTTTTTTTTTTAGATACTGGGGATTGAACCCAGGGGCATTCTACCTCTGAGCTACACCCCTAGCCCTATTTTATATTCTTTATTTTGAAACAGGTTCTCACTAAGTTGCTAAGGATCTCAATAAGTAGCTGAGGCTGGCTGCGAACTTGTGATCCTCTTTTCTCAGCCTCCCAAGTACTGGGATTGTAAGTATGTGCTGCCACGCCTGTCTTAGAAATTTCAAATCAACCAAAAATTCAAATAGCTATAACTTTTTAAAATAATCTCTTTTCAAGAGAGAGCAGTATACAAGTAAGCAAACTAGGATCAACTATTTCAAAATACAATTTCCAAGCAGGTTTGGGAGTTAAATTTGAATTACCAAAAAAACTATAAAATGCTGAAGTTATTGGCAAAAGCTAAGAAAGGAAACAGGGTCTTGCTAAGTTATTGAGAGTTCTGCTAAATTTCTGAGGCTAGACTAGAACCTGCTAACCTCCTGTTTCAGCCTCCCAAGTACTAGGATTATAGGCATGTGCCACCACATCTGGCTCACATCTACATTTTAAGCTAGTTATTTGGAATGAATTTTTAAATATGGGTAATGAATCGTACCTTGCTAAGCCTTTTGACTTTATTTCCCTTTGTGCATTGATGTTCTGTCTCCTTGCTCTGGCCCAATTATCCTGAAAATCTATAACTTCCTGTTTCCTCTCATTTCCAGGAGTTTGTCTTATGTTTCTCTACTTTGTAATTTCTTTTATTTATTTATTTTTATTTTCATCTTTCCCTTATTTGGTGCACTGTAATCACACATCTTTGTTAGGTACAGGGCATGGATGTCTTTACCTCTACTTGTAATTTCTGATGAGTATGTCTTAATCCCAAATCTTGTCCCCACTGCTGCTTATGACCCTCTGTTCTGGATGCAATACCCAACCACTAGCTTTGGTTCCTCTGACCTGCTTTGACCCAGTATAACATCCTGTACTGCCTGATCATTTGCCTGCTTGCTTCCAGATCCATTTATGCTTTGACCTTCTCATGCTATGTTTATATGGCAAGCAGTTTATTCCTGCCAACTCAATTTCCTAGGCTAATTTTCCCATGCCCAAAAGGAATTAGAACAATGAAAGA
The DNA here is from genome assembly GCA_004027655.1 of Graphiurus murinus. Taxonomy (NCBI): domain Eukaryota; kingdom Metazoa; phylum Chordata; class Mammalia; order Rodentia; family Gliridae; genus Graphiurus; species Graphiurus murinus. The sequence continues at coordinate 40,829 of PVLC010011005.1, forward strand.
TAAAAAGTTAAAGTAAGAGCACTGGTAAAATAAGGGGAGAAGCCAATATCTTCCCTTGACCTACTCCCCTCCCCCTCCATACAACACCCCCTTCTCTGACTCAGGCAGCTTCTCCACATGGCTGCTTTTACTTTGCAATGGCATCTCCAGGGCTCTGTTATCCCAGCTCCATCGTGGGTGTCTGCAGCCCTAGAGACAGATGGTAGAGACTTCCTGCTATTGCTACCATCTGGGATGCCCCTCCTTCTTCAGTTTGACTTCATAGCCCTCCCACCACCTTAGTAACTTGTGCCTAGTATTAAATACCCTCAACTGAACACCTGATGTACAGGTTCTGATTTCTGACAGAACCAGATCTCACATACTGAGGTGACAATACTTGGCAAGTTGTCCAGTAAAAAACAAAATAGTCATCATAATCACAGAAGGCTTCATGTAGGTATGGCAAAGCTTATGTTCCAAAATGTTCACTGGTGATATAAAATAACTAATGAAAATGTTATTGAAAACAGTACAAAGGAGAGTCATTTACATTTTCTTTAAAGGCATTTTCTTTTAGTTCTTATCTTCATTCTTTAGCAATCTCCCATTAATAGGGGAGCCATGGGGAATGGAGCACAATGTACAAAGAATGATGCCCACGCTGAGCCCAAAATAGTCCCAAGTGGATTTGCCTACAAAGAAAGATGTAATCATGACTAGAGTAGGTAACAAAACATATTCAGCGATGAGGGTCTTTCAAAGACCCCTGTGTCTCTCCCATCAGAAACACTTTCTCTGAATTAATTTAACCTTCCCATGACACAAAAGCATCTCATAAGTCAAATAAAATAATAACATTACATTACAGACAGAGCTGTCACATATAAGCTGAGGTTATTGCAGGGAAGAATCTAGGACAGTAGTCAGCGGCCTAGATGGCCTAGGAGTGACCTATTCTTTGAGACGGGCTTTGAAAAACTGGTTTTGTGCTCTGAAAAAGATTGAAGGTGTCAGTTCATTATGTCAGTTTCTCAGCAAATTCTTTTTTGTTTTTGTTGAAATGTAATATAACTAGAAGCCATGAGGACAGGGAAGTTTTATTCTATTTATTTATTTATTTAGGTATGTTACAGGGGATTGAACCCAGGGACATTCTACCTCTGAGCTATACCTCCAGCCATTTTTATATTTTGAAATAGAGTCTCACTAAGTTGCTGAGGCTGGTCTCCAACCTGTGATCCACTTGTTTTGGCTTCCCAAGTACTGGATTACAGGTGTGTGCCACTATGTCTTGCTTAGCTTTATTTTTTAACCAGTGATGGACCATGTGTTAGACTGCTTGGGCTACTATATGGCTTAAACACCAGAATTTTATTATTTCGCAGTTTGGGAGCCCCAAAGTCTGAAGTCAAGATGGGGTTTGTTCTCCCTGAGGACTGGGAAGGGGAATCTGTGCCCTACTCTCCTCCTAGCTTCCAGAGGCTAGCTGGAAGTCTTTGGTGTTGCTAGATTGCTACTGCATCACTGGTCTCTGCCTTCATCTTCACCTGTAATTCTCTCTGTAGGTATGTCTATATCTCTGTCTGAATTTCACCTTTTGAGAGTCAGGAATGGTCATTCATACTTGTAGCTCCAGGAGACTGAGGCAGAAAGATCACTTGAGCCCAGGAGTTTGAGAACAGCTGGGCAACATAATGAAACCATCTCAAGAAAAAAAAAATCCCTTTTTATAAGGATGCCAATCATATTAGATTAGGGCCTATCATCATAATGACCCCATTTTAACTTGATTACTTCTATAAATATCTTATTTCCAAATAAAGCCACATTATGAGGTACTGAGGTCTAGGATTTAAACATACCTTTTTTTTTCAAGGGGGGACACAATTCATTCCATAAATAATCACTTATACAAATTAGCTCACTAGCTGTTTCTGAACTCTTTTTTTCCATACCCACCTATATATTTCTCTCCATCATTGTGCTTTGGCAGAATCTATATTCAGGAAAACATCTGGTCAATTCATCACACTGAGGTCTTAATGGCCAAAGCTGTCTTTTTCTATTTATAAAGCACAATGGTTAAAAGAATATAAAGCAATAAGAAAGTGGTAAAATTTAATATGTTGTATTTCCTAAAATATCTGAATTTTAACAACCATAAGAAATTATGCACATCCTTGATTGTAACATAAACGGTAGCAAATATGAGGGTTATGAGCAAAAACTTGGTAAGTAGCCCTTGATTTATTTTTATTGTAATTAACATAAAACTGCATTTTAATGATACAGTGATATGTACTCATAATTCGGTCATTCTCTCTCTCTTTCTCTCTGAATCCATGAACTTGTGATGCTAGCCAGCTAAGCACATTCTGAGCTATACCCTCCATATTCCTCCCACCCCCCTTTAAGTTTTTTGAGATGGAATTTTACTGCATTGCCCCAGGCTGGCCTCAAACCACTCTGCTCAGGGATTATGGGTACACACCACTACACACTATACCCTAGACATTCAAATTTTTCTACTGAAGATTTACATACTTTTTTTTTGGTACTAAGGATTGAACCCAGGAACATTCTACCTCTGAGCTAGATCCCTAGCCTTATTTTATTTTTATTTATTTATTTTTTTTTTTGTGGTACTGAGAATTGAACCCAGAGGTGTTTTGCCTTTGAGATACACTCCCCAAATGATTTTATTTCTTCATTAGAAATAGAGTCTCCCTAGGTTGATGAGTCTCACTACTTGCTGAGGCTGTCGCCAAACCTGTGATTCTCCTGTCTCAGCCTCCCAAGTACTAGGATTACAAGCATATGCCACCACATCTGGCCCTATTTTATTTTTTATTTTGAAACAATCTCATTAAGTTGCTGAGGGCCTTGCCAAGTTACTAAGGCTGGCCTTGAACCTGTGATTCTCCTGTCTCAGCCTCCCAAGTTCTGGAAGTACAGATGTGCAACACTTCAGCTGATTTATTAACACTAAAAAGAAACAAATATTTCTGAAAAGAATGTAAACATGATAGCCACTAGCATATCATCAATTTTATTTCATAAGTGGTTCAGAGACTATAAAATTAGCTAAATGTTTAAACCAGAAATGGCTTCTTTTTAGGTCTATCCTCTCCAAAAATGCCCTTAGAAGTCATTTTTACACTCAGTGAAGTATTTAATTTTTTTTTTTTATTTCAAGAATGTGGGATTTGGTAATACAGCTACCAAATTTAAGAAAAAAAATATTTTTTTTGGTACTGGGGATTGAACTCAGGGGCATTCTACCTCTGAGCTATATCTCCAGCCCTATTTTTTATTCTTTATTTTGAAACAGGGTCTCATTAAGTTGCAGAGTCCCTTACTAGGTAGCCGAGGCTGGTCACGAACCCAGATCCTCCGGTCTCAGCCTACCAAATGCTGGGATTACAAACATGTGCCACAAGGCCCGGCCTAAGAAAAATTTAAATCAAATGGACCCAAAAACTAAAAAACATGGTGGGAAAGCCAGGTGTGGTAGTACACATCTGTAATCTCAGTACTTGGGAAGTTGAGACAGAAGAAATTCAGATTCAAGGCCAGCCTCAGCAACTTAGCAAGACTCTGTTACAAAATAAAAACAAATTAGGGATTAGGGCTGGGGCTGTAGCTTGGAGATAGAATGCCTCTGTGTTCAATGTTCAGTACCAAAAAAAAAAAAAAAAAAACAAAACCACGATGAGAAAATTTCAGTTTATGTGATCTGATCTAAAATACAGTTTATTTTCTCTATTTATGGTAGTTTATATTCTATAAAGTTATAAAGTCACTTTGAATGCTGAATTAGCACAAACTGAACCATTTGTTGCTAGGGGAAATGCAGGGTTAGGCTTTTGCAAGCTTCTGGTCACTTTTTATCAACTGAGCATATAACCTTATTTTATGTGGGCTTCTGTTTAAAGATAGTTTATTTAATATATACTGTTAATTAACTGACATTGAACTCACATCTGACATCACTATAACTCATACCTGGATGAAGATTATCTAGCATATTTTTTCCACAAGGCACATCACAGCCTTTTGGGGCTTAGGGTCACTAGACAGCATTTAGTACTATGCTTGGATGCCATTTTAAGCAACACAATTACCCCCCAACAAGAACAAAAATGCAAAAACCATGTCACTTGTATAGATATGCAAAAGAAGACACTTAAACGCAGTCTGAAGACTGAATGAAACAAGAAGGCAAAGTGTGACCTTGCTCAAACTCAGCAGGGAATTCGTGGAATCAGCAATTTCGATCTGATGGCATTCTGGACATGTCCGCAAATGATCACACATGTGCTACAGGTATTGCTTTTGAAGTTACAAATACATTTTAATGAGTAGGAGCATTCACAAATGTGGAACCATGAATAATGAGGATTTACTGGACTTCAACCTTGCTTTCATTGCCCAAAAGCAGAAAACAAAGTGGGACTTTATTTGCCTGGTAAAATAGGTTATTTACATTTAAGATTCATATTCATAATGGGAGACCTCAGAGGAACTCAAGGTTTACAAAGGCTGAAACTGCTCACTGGCATGCACAGTTGGCAAGCGCTCCTGATTTTACTGAATAGTAAGTATGAATTTCAGATTGTAAACGTAAATGCATAAACCAGGCACTGTGGTGCACATCTGTAATCCTGGCTACTCAGGAGGCTGAGTCAGGAGGATCAAGTTCCAGGCCAGTCTGTGCAACTTACTGGAGATACAGCTCAGTAGTAGATCACTTGCCTGACATGTAGAAGGCTCTAAGTACAACCCAGCACTTGTTTAAAAAAAAAAAAAAAAAAGCGAATGCATAACATTCTTTTCTTATTTATGACCTAAATGCCACCAGGTTCTAGCAACTTGACGTCAATTCAGTTGAGATCCCCCACACACATACTTCCCACCCATTCCACAGTCCAGGAGGAGCATCTGGGCCTAGGCATTCTTTCTGCTGCTCCAGGTTGGTAGGCAGTGGGAACTCTGGTCTCTCCTCTCCTGTAACTTCAGCTTTGAGGCACAGGTCCTTGCAGACCATCTCTAAGCTCTTCTGGATCCAGACGATTATCTTGTCTCAGAAAGGAGCAGAATCTGGCTCTGACATGCTGTTACACACTCCAAGCCTTGAGTCCCTTCAAAGAATTGTCTTTGAAAATTTAAAATCTTAATTTGCGGCCTTCAAAATACTTCTCTTAGATGCTTCTCTGTTTATAATTTTGAAGTCTATTCTTTTTTTTTTTTTTTTGTGGTACTAGATTGAACCCAGGGACATTCTACCTTTGAGCTACACTTGCAGTCCTATTTGTTATTCTTTATTTTGAAACAGGGTCTCATCACTAAGTTGCAGAGAGCCTCACTAAGTAGCTGAGGCTAGCTGTGAACCCAAATCCTCTGGTCTCAGCCTCCCAAGTACTGGGATTACAAGTGTGTGCCACCACATCCATCTTGAAGTCTATTCTGACATGCAAAAATATCAGGAATTAACTCAGTGTTTTCTTTGTTCCTGTTTTGAGGCAAAAACAGTCAATAGTGTGGAAGAGAGGAGAAGCAGGAATAACAAGAAAGAACAGACTGGAGGAGAGGAAAACAGCTGTTAATACTCAAAATACTGTCCTGCACATACAGTTGCTGTTCTTTTCTTACTACAGCTTCTCAGGTAACTCTCAAACTCGAGCATGCCTAAGAAATCACTCGAGAGAGTTACTTAAAGAGCACAGACCCCACTTTATTTGAAGAATCTTAATTTGGATCAATGGAAACAGGCTAATCTGTAAGGTTTGTTAATACCCATTTGTAAACAAGCCCAAGTTGAAGTCAGGGTTTACATTCTTACAAAATAGAAGAAAGTATTTTAGATGGATAAAACTGAAATTTATTTTTCCAACAAGAACTGAATAGCAGTCTGGCCCTGATGAAATAGCAAAGCCAATTGTAGCTACCCTGTGACCCTTTTGCTTGGCCTGTGAAGCAGTTCTTTTAAACACAGATGTGCTGAGCCATTATTTAACCAAGACTATGAGACAGAGGTCTATCAATATGGCATGTCAACTAGGTGCTGTGATATATACCTGTAGTCCAAGCTACTGAGGACATTGAGGCAGGAGGATCACTTGAGCCCAGGAGTTCAAGGTAAGCCCAGGCAACATAATAAGAAAAACAACAAAAATGCCATAACGAATTGAAGGAGAGTCAAGCAAATTGTACTGCCATGCTACACATAAATGGCAAAGGAGAAGAAGCAGCAGGGGAAAGGTGTAATTAGAGGCATTTTAAGCTCTTTAGTGAGAAAACAGCTAAATGTTCTATATTTGAAAATAAAGTGGGAACTCCAAGTTATAAGGTGGTAGAGGTAGGGAGAAGGAACAAGTAGAAGGGAAGTACCAAAAAAAAAAAAAAAAAAAAAGCCCAGTGTGTACTCAAACATACAGGGAAGGCATTTGATCAATTGCCTTAAAGAATTAAAGAGCCAGGCATGATGGCCCATGCCTGTAATCCCAGTATTTGGGAGGCTGAGACAAGAGAATAACAGGTTTGAGACCATCTCAGCAACTTAGTGAGCCCTTGCTTTAAAATAAAAAGTTAAAAAGGGGATGGGAGTTGGTATAGCTCAGAGGTAGAATACTCCTGGGTTAAATCCCAGGAAAAGGAGGAGGAGGAGAAGGAGGAAGAGCTAAAGAAACTATAAATCACCATTTCTCCTCAGTAGTACAATGAGAAATCTCATGTGGGTAGAGTTAGAATGCAGTTCCAAGGGTAGAAATTACTGAGATGGAAGCAGATTGAATACTTCAAGAGATAAGTAAAATTTGATTTTTTTAGGTAAAATATATTTCACTAGTACAAAGCCTCTAGGCATGCTATTAATGCTTAATTTGGATTGCACAGCTTTAATATGCTCACATATATGTTTTTCTAAAAAACATCCTAAAAAGTGCTATCTCGCTTTCCTGTCCACATTTCAGGGGAGGTTTGTGGAGCCTTGTGGAGTCCAGAGCATTTTTTTTTTTTTTTTCGCAACTGGGGGTTGAACCCAGGGGCCTTATACATCCAAGCTACACCCCCAGCCCTATTTTTTTTTTATTCTTTATTTTGAATCAGGGTCTCACTAAGTTGCAAAGGGCCTCACTAAGTAGCTAAGGCTGGCCAAGAATACTGCTATCCTCCTGTCTCGGCCTCCTAAGTACTGGGATTACAAGCATGCACCACCACGCCTGGCGAGTCCAGAGCATTTCTTCTCCTAAAAGCTAATTTTGTTCTCTACCTGATCTTGCCAAGCTGGGAAAATAAACATGAGATGTTTCTACAACAAGAAACAACTCTCAAAACCACTCTAGTTCTGAACAAAGAGGCAGAATCACCGATCTTTGAAGTTTTTCTGGTCAAAGCTTTTTTATTATATAAATAATCCCTCCCAGCTGTATAGCACTTTATACTTTTGAAAGTACTTTTAGATGTATTACCTCATTTGAATTTCAGTGAATTCTATCATAAAAGGAATTTTCTGTATCATACATTTTATTTTATTTTTTTATTTTTTTTAATTTTTTAGCATGGAATTTTATACATTTCTTGGGTACAACAGGGTTAATTACACATTTTTGTTGGGTACAAACTAGTACAGGTAAAGACATCCATGCACATATTTCTCATTAACCCTTCCCCAATTCCCACCCACCCTCCCCCTATCTCCTGGTCAGTTTAGTGATTGACTTTGA
>PVLC010011006.1:0-48529 GCA_004027655.1 Graphiurus murinus
GAATGTACCCCAAAAAATAAGGTAATATAAAATCCAGGTTCTTGATATTGTGAAAAAAGAATTTTAACACATATCCTTTACAACATCTGGCAGGTTTAATTTAAGGAAAAAACTGGGAAGGAAAAAACTTGGATGCAGAGGAAAAAGGAAAAGGGAGACAGAGGTCCCCCCACGACCAAGTCCTAGGGCATGTTTCCCCGATCACGAGCAAGCGCCGAGAGAGGAAACACCTGGAAAATCCAGGGGGGATATGAGAGGGCGGGGTCCTCATTTCCAGCCCCTCTCTCTCAGGTTTCAAGTATTCGACAGGTTGAGCTCCAGGTGAGGGAAGGTCCCAAACAAGCTGGCTCCTCCTCTTTCCAGGTGTGTGTGCTGCTTTAGGTACGTCTCAGGTGGGCTGGGCTGTCCGTTTCTCTTGGGCCGAACCAAAGGAAAAACTTCCAAGGGGTGGAGTTTTGGATTAACACTCTCCCGATTTTTTTTTTTTTAAAGGCTAAAAACTATATTTCTATGAATTCTCCCGATACCTCCTTCTACCTCACATTCCACTTCTAAGCTACCTCATCAGGAATCCATCTGTTCCTGGACTTTTCTTTATTGGAAAGCTGTTTATTCCTTTTTCTGTTTAATCTCTTTGCTTACTATTGGTCTGTTTAGGTTTTCTGTATCCTCTTGGTTCAATTTAGGTAGTTTGTATGAGTCTAGAAATTTGTCAATTTCTTCTAGGTTTTCCAGTTTATTGGAGTATAAGTTTTCAAAATAGTTTCTAATGATCCTCTGGATTTCCATGCTACCTATGGTATTACTTCCTTTTTCATCTCTTATTTTAGTAATGTGGATCAATTCTGTTTCCTTGGATTAGATTGGCTAACTGTTTAAGAGCCTTTGTTTTATCTCTCTTTTATATTACTTTTTATTCTCTATTTCATTAACTTTTGCCCTGATTTTAATTATATCCTGCCTTCTGCTAGCTTCAGGGTTGGTTCGTTCCTGTGTTTCAAGGGCCCTGAAATGCCTCATTAGGTTGTTTACTTGGAGTCCTTTTTTTTTTTCTTTTTTAATGTGGGCACTCAGTACTATAAATTGTTTTCTTGAGACTGCCTTTATAATTTTGATAAGTTGTGTCTCTATTTTCATTTGATTGTAGGATTTTTTTGTTTCTCTTCTTATTTCTTCTATATTCCAGTCCTCATTCAAAAGTGTATTTATTGTTCATTCTTCATGTGTTCACTAATTCTCATGATGTTGATTTCTGCTTTCAGTCCATTATGATCTGAAAAGATGCAAGGAATTATATCAATTTTTTTAATTTGCCAATATTTGCTTTGTGGCCTGGAATACAATCTATTTTGGAGAAGTTTTACGAGCAGCTGAGGAGAATATGACTTCAGCAGCTGTTGTTGGGTGAAATTTTCTGTAGATGTCTATTAAGTCCATTCAACTGACAGTATTCTTTAGGTCTGATGAGTCTTTGCTGATCTTCTGTATGGATGACCAATCTAATGGTGAGGTAGGTGTGTTGAAATCTTCTGTTATTATTGTATTGCAGATTTTATTTATTTTATTTGTAGTACTGGAGATTAAACCCAGGGCCGTTCTACCTCTGAGCTATACCCCAGCTCTTTTTGTTTTTTGTATTGTAACAGGGTTTCACTAGGTTGCTAAGAATCTTTGTTGCTGATGCTGTCCTTGAACCTGTGATTCACCTGTCTCAGCCTCAGCCTTCCAAGTATTGGGATTACATGTGTGCACCACCACACCCAACTAATATTGAGGTCCATGTCTTAATGTCAAATAGTGTTCATTTTATGTAAGTGTGTGCCAACCTTTGGGGCTTAAATGTTTTTTTTCATTATATCTTCTTGTTGGATGTTCCCTTGATCAGTAAGAAGTGACCCTTTTTGTTTCTTGATAAATATAATTTTCTCCTGACTTCTTCATCAACATCTATTCTTTCTTTCCTGAGATCACCAACAATTAGGTTTTCCAGTTCTATTTAAAGTTAGCCTTTTCAATTTTGACTTTTCTTTCCCATCTGTTCCACATCTTTGTTTTTAATCTTTATCTTAGTGTTGGAGTTTGGGATATGAAGAACAGAAAATTTATGCATATTGAGAAAAAGGGGAGTTAATAAAAGGATACCAGCAGACCATAGCTAAAAAGCTATCAGATACTAAAGCAGTAAGATTTCTTCTGTCTCTCCATAGGGTGACATGGTTTCTTGTGGAACCTTTATCTCTTTCCACACATCTCTGCTCTTTCATGCTTTGTCCAAAGTCTAGTTTCTTTATGCAATACCTTATGGTGCTTCCTTTAGCCATTCATTATTTTTATCTAACTTCAGCTTGAGTATGTCATTAGCGAAGTACCATCCTTCATTTTTATATCATTACTCTTTCATCTGAGTTTCTACTCGTAACCATTCCATATTTCTTAATTCATACTCCTAATAAATGTAATCCAATTGGCTCAATTCATGTTTTCATAATAGGTAGCATATTTTTGTGGTGGGTAACAGGTGATTGACCAACTTACGTGCCTACCATTAGTCAGTCATCTGTATTTAAGGGTAAGAAATCACACCATGTAAGCCATGCTATCATAGACAAGGGCTGTGGTCAGTGCATTTTCTCTTAGACTTGTATTGGTAGAATAGACTCCAGCTATATATAATAGCTCTTTCATTCTTACACATTCAATTCTACTCCTTTAGTTTCTTCACCTTGTACTTTAATTTTGCTTTGTCACTCTTTTTTTTTTTTTTTTTTTTGCTTGGCAAGGCGATTTTACTTTTTTGCAAAAAAGGGTGCCCCCACATATACAAGAGAGAGCACACCTGAGGAAGGACCTGCTGAGTCTTATATCCCTAACACAAAGCCCCTCCTGTGCTGAACTCCTATTGGTGGGAGTTACAGCTTCACATTCTTCCTGGTCAGCTACCGGGGAAGTTGGGGGAGGGTCAGCACCTACAATCTCTTGAGATGCTAATTTTGTGAAGGAATCCAAGTATTACAAGATGGCAAATTACAAGATGGAGGTTAAAATCAAATTACTCCTTTGACAGAAAAGATACAATTATTTTCTCACAATTCCCCCCTCTTTCAATATACATTATTACTCTTTTCTTCAAATTCTATTAACATACAATAACTCTTGCTCTCAATGGTGTTTGAAGAGAGATTATTTTGGTAATCTATAGAAGATGGTTCAGTTTGAACTGTCTCTGCCTGTCTCAGAACCATGGCCCTAATACAGAGGATTATACTGCAACCTAGTAGTATCATTATTTCAAGTAGTATCATTATTTCCATGTCAGGGAAAAGATCATCTACCCTTGAGCCTTTTGCTAGCTCAGCTGCTAATGAAGACAAACCTTGTTGGGTTTTAGTTACAGTACCAACCAGTGTCATGTTGTTTGGAATGCAGGTGTCATATAGGTCCTTCTAATGGTGCATAACTTTTTCCTTTTAGGATTGTCTATGGCCAGTCTATTTTCACAGACTATTTTGTAAGTGGCATCTGTTTAACTATTTCCTGTAGGGCACCTAGGGTGTGGTTGACAACCCTCTGCTGATTGTAGTATAGATTGTTCATCCAATCTACCCTTTTATTATTAGTGGACCACCAAATTAATATTGGTGCAAACCAAGTAGCAACCTGATTTGTAGCCTTAAATTCATTGGGACCATCCTTTGAGATTCTGGTTGTGAGAAAATAATTGTATCTTTTCTGTCAAAGGAGTAATTTGATTTTAACCGCCATCTTGTAATCTGCCACCTTGTAATTTGCCATCTTGTAATGCTTGGATTCCTTCACAAAATTAGCATCACAAGAGATTGTAGGTGCTGACCCTCCCCAAACTTCCCCTGTAGCTGACCTGGAAGAATGTAAAGCTGTAACTCCCACCAATAGGAGTTCAGCGCAGGAGGGGCTTTGCATTAGGGATATAAGACCCGCCAGGTGCTTCCTTAAGTCCTCAAGTGTGCTCTGTCTTGTATATGTGGGGGCACCCTTTTTTGCAAAAAAGTAAAATTGCATTGCCAAGCAATTTTTGAACACGTGTCGTTTTCTTAATGTTATGAAAAGTTATTTCTAACATGGTCGAATCCACATATATGTGCGGATCCAATGACTCACTAGAGGGTGACTTACTTGGGACTTGAAATGCCAGGGTGAAAGGGATTGCCAATTGTACTAGACTGCAAATTCCACTCTAATTTATTGGTAAAGACTCAAGTAATGGTCCTCTACAGTACCACCAGACATTTGCTCGGGCAACCGTTAAGGCAGACTGATTGTCCAGCTCCTCAAAGGACCAGCATTCACTGCAGCCAGAAACATTGCCCCAAAACACTGACTGTCCCTTCCACCTTGAGAGGCACGAGGTATAGTTGGTGTTTGGGACTGGAGGCTTTACAGTTTTGGGGGGCTCTTGCTTTAGACACTGAGCAGCTGGGAACAGGAGAGATAGGGTCTTACAAGACTCGTTGCCCTGTGCTAGATTGTCCTGGAAGAGGGCTAGCATGCATCTCATGCCCGTTGGGTCTGAGGTCCATCCGAGTGGAAATGGGACCACTTGAGCTGCTGCTGCATAAGTGGAAAAGTCACTTTTGTTTGAGATGCTGGCAGAATTTTTTTGTCCCTTTCACCCAGGTATTTCTTTCCCCATAACCTGTCATAACTACTATCATCTGGTGTAAATCCCTTATTTATACTATAGTGGTCTGGGTTGGGTGGCTAATCTTAACATCTGAGGTTGAATTATTAACCAGTTTAACAGCAAGTGTTCTCATGGGCTGATTTTCTAACATGTTTGCCTGGGGGCCAGACCAGTATCTAATAGAAAGAGATGACTTCCCTGGCTTATGAGTTAGCAAGAGTGGATTATACTCTAAATTAGCACAGGTGTCAAGGAAAATACTCCAGGTCTGGTTATTTCTTTAGCTCTATACAGTGGGGCTGTCCACCCACCACCTGAGGTGGTTCCCTGGAACTTGCTCCAAAGAGCAAGGGGGTTTTCTCCTATAATTACAATAGTTAGCTGGGCTGAATAAGGGCTGCCCCATACCTGGAAGCTTAACAGAATAAATTTAGAGTCTTTTTACAGTTAACTTGAGAGGGTCTGGTGCTGAGTAGTCCATTATCCTTTTAGAATAGGAGCCGGAATCTCTTAACCCGTGTGTAATGAGTCCAACCTCTCTCCACAGTGCAAACAGCTGTTTTAGTTGTAAGCAGCACCTGATGGTCCTTCCCAGGCTGGCTTGAGCTTGTCCACCCTCCAGGTCTTTATCAGGATGCTGTCACCCGGTTGATGAGTGCACTGGAAATTCAAGAGGTGGGGTTTGGGCTAACAATCCTTGTGCCCTAAGAGAGGACAAGGAAGAGGAGAGACCCGACACATAATTTTTGAGAAATTGATCTTTTGTCTCCATAGTTGGTATGTCTGAACCTGGACCCAAGTAAGGGAGCCCATAGAGGAGACAGTAATAGTTAACACTATGGTTATATAGAAGTTAACATATATATTTTTTAACTTAATCTTAACATAACCTTAACCATTGGAATGAAATCTAGAATTTGTGGCTCTGTAGGATAACTATAATTAAAAGTCTATATAGGTTAACAGCATTGATAACAACCAAAGGATAGCTCTAGATTTTTGTAAGGTTTAGAGGACAATATTAATAATCAGAAATAAGCTTATTACCTGATAGACAGTTGTTATCTTTCTTACACAATAATAGACATTTACTTGGACAAGGCAAGCAGATGTAAACCAGGTCTTAATGATGGATTTTTGAATGGCACTAAACATGGATGACATAAGTTTTAGTAACTTAAGGTACAAGTATAATGCATACTACATAAAGAGATCATTCATTGGTTAGTTTGAATGTATATAAAAGCCATGCATCTTTACCTTTATAAGCTCTTATGAAACATTTAGATGGACCTAGATAAACAACATATTTAGATTGCTCTTTACATATAAAAAGACATTTACTAGACTCAAATATATTGTCTTTTGGTGATGTTAAACCAAGAATACTTTATATTTGGCAACTGATGTTTGGTATTTAACTTACTTATAAAAATAAGTCATTTATATTTAAAATATATTTACCTAATTTACCCATTTTAGCAGCCAGTCAGCACTTTGAGTCATTATTTTAACAAATCAAAGATCCTAAAAAAAAAATAATTTAAACATCAAATAGGAACAATATAGTCCGAATTGTTAACCTAAAAACAAATCTGTTAACTTTTAATGACATCTTACTTTTATTTATTTATTTTGAATAGACATTGAGGACCATACTGTGGGAAATGTGGAGCAGGAACTGCCAATCATGGATGATATGAAACAACATAGCTTAGGTGGCCACCTGTCTGAGGCAGATCTGCATCAGACATTACCATATTATATTCCTCAGTGGGAAGGAACCCCAAATAGATTTTTGCCATTTTTCTTTCCCACTTACAGAACAAGCCTACTTTTTTTTAACTTATATTTGGTCTAGGCCAGATAAGGTAGCCAAATCCAGCATGATGGGCCACCCAGTTCCAATCACGTGGAGATCAAGGTGAAGCGCAAGATGGTGTCACCCAGTTCCAACCATGTGGAGATCAAGGTGGAGCCCAAGATGGTGCCACCCAGTTCCAACCATGTGAAGAACTTTAAACTCAGTAGAAAAGAAATCTGGGTGCCTACCATAGTTACCAAAAATTTTAACTGCCTTAATTCCAATCCTTCTCCCTCATGGGAAATATATCCACAGTAGGTGCTTTTGGCGGGCCAGTTAAAGCCCCTGGTTGGTTCCTCCCACCCTGGGGAGAGGAGACCTTATGCCGTATGAGGCACCAAGGATATAACAGAAGGGCAGAGTCAGACTCCACACCTGCCAACTTGCCAAGTCTCATTCAAGTACATACCAGCCTTTACTTTCCATCCCGACCTTCCTGGTTGTATAGCCGCACTGGATGCTTGACTGAGTTAACTGAAGCCTAGTATGCCTCCCCCGATATGCTTTGTCTTTCTCTGTCCTATCCCTCTCGGGAAATATATCTCCAGTAGGCCCTTCCTGGTGGGCCAGTTAAAGCCCCAAGCCAGCTCCTCCCCAGAGAGGAGGCGTCATGCCATGTGAAGTGCCAAGGATATATATAACAGAACAGCAGATCCCGACTCCACACTCACTTACTCAAGCACACACACGCACAACCACTAGATGCCCACCCAGGTGTTACTTGCTTCTCCCAGAAGTGTTCGTACCTGGGTCCATGCATGGATTTCAGGTTGCTGCGGATGAATTCAGGCCTTCCGCATTGCCTTGCAATTTTTGCTGGTTTGTCGCCGTCTCCAGAGGTCGTGGGTCCCTTCGCCCCAAGGCTACCACAATATAGCGGTAGGAGGAGTCTCCCTTAAGAAGAAGGGATCCTCACCACCCCATAGAGGCGCTGTGCCCTGCGTTGGCACCAAATTGTTAGAAATAACTTTTCATAATGTTAAGAAAAAGGCACGTGTTCAAAAATTGCTTGGCAAGGCGATTTTACTTTTTTACAAAAAAAAGGGTGCCCCCACATATACAAGAGAGAGCACCTGCTTTGTCACTCTTAAAAAAAAAAAAAAAAAAACACCTTTTTTTTAACCTTTGTGTAACTACTATCAACTCATTCTCCTTTTCATCTCATTGTTTTCAAAAGATAATGTTTGCTGTGTTTACAGCCTCATCTCACCTTAACATCTAATCTCATTTACATTCCACTTTCTCTTCTGTTACATTCCTGGATCCCTGTACTCACCAGAAGCACCATGGATGTTCTCGATGTGATATTTATTGGATGTTTTCCTTAATTAACTTCTCTTTCCTCAGCATCTAACATTCACAGAACTTTCTTCTACAAATATTATGCTCCCTTGGTTTCAATGAATCTATACTTTTTCTTTTCTAGGTTTTTTCTATGATCCCTACTTAAATGTTGATATTCCTCAGATTCCATACTTAACCTACTCCACTTTTTACCCTGTATGCTCCACTTTTATAGTTTCAACTCTCACATGTAAGCTGTTGATTCCAAATTTCCATTTTCTAGCTTAGACTTGCCCACTAATCTTCAGATTCATATACCAATGCTGATCTTTAGACATCTCAAAGTCGACATTTCCTAAAATGAATTCATTATCACCACTCCCAAATCAAATTTTTGTTTCATTTTTGGTACAGCACCATTTAGGCAAACTCAAAGTATGGAAGTCTTCATAGTCCAGAGTTGGAAAACATATGACACACTTGTCACCATTCCTCCCTCCCATGCTCAGAGAAGACATAGGACTTATAAACACACATGCTGCTACTTCTTCCCACTTAGGAGACATGCTTTCCATAATTGCAGAGCCTAGTAAGGTTGTATGGCATCATAGAATCCCTCTCTACCTGATGTTTCAGGCAGTTACCATCATTAATCAATTAGGATTGGTGCCCTGTCTATTTTCCACCTTCCTGTCTGTGCAGTCACCTTTAGGACTGAATCAAAATAGCCTTCTTCCCCTGTGGCTTCCAGTTGGGTTTGGTCCCATAGGAGGCATTCAGAGAAGATCAGAAAGTGGGAAGAGGGAGAAATTGGGGTATTCTTATAGGGTTGCCCCAGGTTGGATGCTTCCTTTTACTCAAGGGCAAAATTCCTGTCAATACACAGAAACTTGTCTTTTCTGGCATTGGTGTGATAATGGCTTTCCAATTTTGCCAGCCCTGGGGCCATACATTATCTCTTGTCAGTTCCTTCAAATCTAGCCCATATCTTTGCAAAGTTTTCTGAAAAATACCCAGTTTGAGAGTACTGCCTTGTTTTCTGCTATGATCCTGACTCATATATCATATAAATTAAAACTAATTTTCCAACCTTTCCCCAGATTCCTTATATCATCCACAAGCCTGATACATCCATGTAATTACTAAGATGTGTTGATTTCAGATCTCAAATACAACTACAAGTGTACCCCTTCTCTTTAGTTTTCACTCTCCTAGTTCAGGCCCAATATATGTTTGTGAAATAGAAAAGGATTTATATGGTTTAGTAAAGGTTGACAACCTTTGGCAAACTGATTACCTGATCTATTAGTTATATTTGGCCTTATTATTCTCTGGTTAATTTCTTAATGTGTATCTGTGGCTCCTATGCTTTTGTCTTTTAATTCTTACGGCTTAAAAGACTTTTGCTATTTTGGTTTATTTTGTTTATAAATATAGAATATTTTTATTTAGTGGATTCTCATATGGAATGTTAATACATAAAATAAAGTGAAGCTGGGGCAACTTAAAACAGGGTTAGCACCTAAGACAAAGGAAAAATTACTTCTCAGCTATTTACCTTCTCTCACTATTTTCGCCAACTCTAACTCTACTGCCATCCTAGCCCATTGCTGATGTGGCATGTGTAGAATAGTCCCACTTAACCTTAGCTGTAATACAGTAATAAACAGTTACCAACATAATCAGAAACTGGTTATAATGAGATTCTCACTACCATTCCATCTGAAGAATGACTTCTCAAGAAAGACTCCTGTTTCAAAGGCATTTATAGTTTCCATCTATCATGAAGATTGATTCTCAACTTTTTTTTTTTTTTTTTTTTCCGGTACTGGGGATTGAACTCAGGGGCATTCTACCTCCAAGCTATACCCCCAGCCCTACTTTTTATTCTTTATTTTGAAACTGGGTCTCACTAAATTACGAAGTGCCTCACTAAGCAGCTGAGGCTGGCCGCAAACCCGGATCCTCCAATCTCAGCCTCCCAAATGCTGGGATTACGAGTGTGCGCCACCATGCCCGGCTGATTCTCAATTTTTATCATTGGAAAAATTTGCTTTGGATGTTTTTGTAGAAAAAAATGTCCAGTGTATCCAAAGAATCCCTCATACTACTGTAAGCTAAATAGCATTCCCTGGTGAGTATGATCACCTTAGCTATATTACCAGTTATTTTGTATGACTAGACCTACTGAACTAGCAGTATTTACATCATATACTATGTTATATCTCCTTCATCATTTCTTTAGTCTTATTTTTAAAGCAACAATTTTACACCCTTCAAGATATTTAGACTCTAGTTCTCTTCTGTATCCACTCTCCTAACAAATTATATCTGTGCAGATGATATCCTCATCCTAGTTAATGTAAGATGTTTATTTGGATAGAAAGCCATTTGATATGCCAGTAAAGAACTCTAATAGCAGATCAGCCTTGTGCTTTGAGTCAAATCTGTGAATGGCCATTCAGTCAATAAAAGTATATTTGACTTTTGAGTTATCGTCTTCACTCTTATTTTGCCATCTGGTCCACAAGGAGATTTTGAACAATTTTGCCAAATGACTTCTTGAAATCAAATTTACTACATCTAAGACATTTTTCAGAACTTTTAGCCAAGTAATACTTTAAAAAAAAAAGATTTGAGATTAGTCTGACAGCACTTGTTCCTATTGAAGCCAAAGTAGCCCACAGTTATTGCCTTTCATTGTAAATACATATAAAGCTATTGGCTCATTAATGCCTCCTTGGAAATCCTGCAAAATTTAACAGCATGGTTTAAAACTCATCTGGTTTTAACTTGAGGTTTTTATGTCTTTTTCTTTAAGGAAAAATATAGAAATAGTTTCTAGACTAGTTTCTCTAGTCTTCCAGCATCACTTCCATCTCTATAGTTATATAAAGATCGCCATCATCAAACCACTTATTTCATCTCCAGGTTCTCTCACTCATTTCTTTTAGGAAATCATGTGGGTCAAGATGTTTGACCCAATTGAAAGCAAATAAAAGATCTGCTACTATTTCTTCACCTGTCTGAGTTTATGATTTATTCTTTTAAAAATTTTCTATATTGAAATAATTTTAGACTTACAGAAGGGTTGCAAAAATAGGACAGAGCATTTCTATATACCCTTTACCTAACCTCCCCTAAAGCGAACATCTTGCATAACCATAATACAGTTATCAAAACTAAGAAATTAATGTAGGTACTGAACTATAGGCTTTTCCAACGGAACTATAGAGCTTCTCAACTTAACTATAGGCTTTTTTCTGATTTCACCAATTTTTCCATTTAATGTGCTTTTTCTGTTTCAAGATCCCACATTACATTTATTCTTCATGTCTTCTCACTTTCCCCCAATCTTTTAGAGTTCTTTAGTCTCTCCTTATCTTTTGTGATCTTTATACTTTCAGTAAAATTCCAGCATTTTATAGAATGTCCCTCAATATCGAGATTATAAATTTAAGGACAAAAACTTGGAAGCGATGTGTCCTTGTCAGTACATTATAGTAGAGAGCACATGATGTCAATATATCTTATTACTGATGATAGTAAGCTTGATCACTTGGTTTAGGGAGTGCTTATCAGGTTTCCGCAGTATAAAGGTGTTTTTTTCCCTTTGTAACTAATAAATATTTAGAAGGAAATACTTTGGCTATGCAAATATTCTCTTAAACTTTCACTATTTTTAGCCTTCACTCATGGATCATGGCTGCTACAATATTCTAATAGTGATTTTCTATTTTCCTCATTTCTTCTACATTTTATTAATTGGAGTTCATCTTTAAAAGAAAGAGTTGTGTCTTCCTTATTTATTTTAATAGCTTATTGGGATATAATTGACATGCAAAATATGTATTATGTATACAAAAATATGTACATATTTATATATTTATATAGTACATTTTGATGTTTTAACATATGTGAAACCATTACCATATCACAATCAAAATGATGAACATACACATAACCACCAAACTTTTCCTTATATTCCTTTTTTTTTTTGTGTGTGTGTGTGTGTGTGTGTGTGTGTGTGTGTGTGTGTGTGGTACTGGGGGTTGAACTCAGGGGCATTCTACCTCCAAGCTGCACCCCTAACCCTTTTTATTTTTATTATTTTGAAACAGAGTCTCAAAAAGCTACTGACAGCCTCACTAAATTGCTGCTGGGTTCCAATCTATGATCTTTCTGTCTCAGCTTCCCAAGTATTGGGATTATAAGCATGCACCACCATGCCCAGCTCTTATATTCTTTTTTAATCTCTCCCTCCCACTTTTCTATCTCCTTTCCTATCTCTAAGTAGTTTACCATTTTCTGTCTCTATAGGTTAGTTTACACTTTCTAGCATTTTATATAAATGGAATCATATAATATACATATATATCCATTTTTCATTTGGCTTCTTTCACTCAAGGTAATGATTTTGAGATTTATTGTTGTGGCTTTATGAATCAATAGTTATTTTTTCCAAGTTATATTCCACTATATAGAATACCTCAAATAGTTTATATATTTGGTCTGTTTATGGATATTTGGATGTTTTCCACTTGAAAACATCTGTTCTTTGTTCTTTTTTCCCTCACTACCTTCTTTTGGATTGATCATCTTTTATGATACAATTCTTACCTCTTTTATTGTCTTGTTAGCTATAACTCTATTTTGTAATTTTAGTAGTTGCTTTAGAGTTTATATTATACATCTTCAACTTTTCATCATCTACCTTGAGATGATAAGATTTCACTTTACTTACAATATTAGAACCTGAATTAGTGTGCTTCCATTTCTCCTCATTTGGCCTTTATGGTATAGTTGTTATAGATTTTACTTTCTCATGTTGTAAACCCTATGTTACATTATCATTTTATTTAAATAGCCAATCCTTTTAAAATTTTTATGTAGAAAGAAAAGATCTTATTTGTTTACCCATAAACATTTTTGAAATATATTTTTACTATATTAGAAAAGTTTCTAGATTTGCTGAAAACTATAAACTTACAGATCCATGAAGCATAATGAACCTCAAGCACAAAAATCATTAGTAAAGAAAATAAAACTACCCTAAGGCACATCATATTGCTCAAAATCTATGATAAGTCTTGAAAATAGTCTGCAATTGAGTTGGGTCAGTTATATAAAGAGGAACAAAATGAAGAATGATAGCAAATTTCTCAGTAAAGACAATGTATGTTAAGAGACAGTGGTCCTCATTACAGAAAAACAAAATAAAAATTGTCAGCCAGTATTTATTTCTTTTTTTTTTTTTTTTTTTTTTTTTTTTTTTTTTTTTTTTTTTGCGGTACTGGAGGTTGAACTCAGGGGCATTCTACCTCCGAGCTATACCCCCAGCCCTATTTTTTATTCGTTATTTTGAAACCGAGTCTCACTAAGTTGCGGAGTGCCTCACTAGGTAGCTGAGGCTGGCCTCGAACCCGGATCCTCTGGTCTCAGCCTCCCGAATGCTGGGATTACAAGCGTGCGCCACCACGCCCGGCTATTTCTTTTTTATTAACACACATTAGTTATACATATAATGGAGTTCTATGTGTTATTTCCATATATGCATTTAGCATGTACTGATCAAATCTAACCATGATTTTTACTCCCCACCACAGCTGCACACTTCCCAATCCTTAGTAGTCACTATTCCATTTTTAGGCTGATTTTCTTTTCCACATATGAGAAAGAATATATGCTTATCTTTGTGTGTCTGGCTTATTTCGCTTAACATAGTACCACACAGCTCCATCCATTTTGCTGAAAATAGCTGGATTTAATTATTCTTTTTGACTGAGTAAGACTCCATTAGGTACATTCTCTTTACCCATTTATTTGTTATTGGGTACCATCAGAAAAATGAGTACCATCAGAAAAAATATTTTTTGTACCCTCCTTTCTTCTCTTCCTTGGGGATTCCAATTACACGTATAATAAGACATTAGAATTGTTCCACAGGTCACTGATGCTCTATTTGGTTTTTTTTGTTTTGTTTTTGTTTTTGTTTTTGCAGTACTGGGAATTAAACTCAGGGGCATTCTACCTCCGAGCTATACCGCCAGCCTTATTTTTTATTCTTTTTTTTTTTTTTTAAACCGAGTCTCACTAAGTTTCGGAGTGCCTCACTAGGTAGCTGAGGCTGGCCGCGAACCTGGATTCTCCGGTCTCAGTCTCCCGAATGCTGGGATTACAAGCATGCGCCACCACGCCCGGCTGCCCTATTTGTTTTTTAAGCCCCCTTTTCTAATCTTTTTTATTTTGTTTCATTTAGTTTCTATTGTTATGTCTTCAAGTTCACTAATCTTTTCTTCTGCAATATCTAGTGTGCTATTAATCTATTCAAGTATATTATTGATCTCAGACACTATAGTTTTTATCTCTTTCTAGTTGAATTTTAATCTTTATAAATATATCTTGCATATCTATTTTTAAACGTATGGAGACACTTAGAAAATTTCTTGTATAATCACTTGAGCCAGTATACATAGATAGCTCTCTGTCTCTCTGGATTCTTCATCTTTGGGCTTAGGGTTGTTGAACATTGAGAGTATCTACCTTGAAAACCTTCTTTGTTATCCATATAACACATACTGGACATTTACTTTTACCTGCCTTGGAAAACTTTGAAATATGCTCTTTCAAATTTGGAAATACCTGTGTGACCTATTCCTATATTCACTTCCTAGGCTCATAATTTCCAAGAAAACATGGTTCATTATTCCAATTATGTCTGATGTTATTGCTCAACATTAAATATAAAGATGCAGGGTTTTTTTTTGTTTGTTTTTTGGGTTTTGTTTTTGTACTAGGGATTGAACCCAGGGGCATTCTACCTCTCAGCTATGCCCCCAGCCCTATTTTGTATTTTGTATTCTTTATTTTGAAACAGTGTCTCACTAAGTTGCCAAGGGCCTCACTAAATAAGTAGCTGAGGCTGGCGGCCATCCTCATGTCTCAGCCTCCCAAGTACTGGGGTTACAAGCCTGTGCTACCACACCTGGCTAAAGATGCAGTTTTAAACCAAGTGTGGTGGTACAGCACAGCAACTTAGCAAGGCTCTTAGCAACTTAAGGAGACCCTCTTTCAAATTAACAAATAAAATAGGGCTGGGGTGTAGCTCAGAGATAGAATGCATCTGGATTCAATCCCCAGTATCAAAAGGAGGAAGAGGAGGAGGAGGAGAAGAAGATGATTTTAAAAGACAGTTGTGAACCAGGCATCTAACATCAGATTGTAGCTTTTAAGAAATCATGAAGACTTTTAATAGTTTGCTTCTCCTAATCCATTCTCAACACAGAAATAAGAGACACCTTCCTAAAATACAAATAAGACTTTGTCTCTCCTCATACTTTTTCAGTGGCTTCTCATTGCAATTAAAATAAAAATCAAAACATGCTTATGGCCAATAAGAGCCTATATGACTCCCTCTCTACCTATTTCTCCAACCTCATCTCATGCCACTCCCCCTTCTCTCATTATACTCTAGTTACTCTCCATTACATTGCTTCTCTTCCTTCCGTTTCTAGAATATAGCCAGGTTTGGTCTAGCTCTGAAGTATTGTGCACACTGTTTTTTGTTTTTTTTTTTTTTGCCTGAAATGCCTTTCCGCTGACCTTCTCATGGCCACTTGCTTCCCATCTTGCTTACATGTCACCTTAGAGAGGACCTCCCACCTTCCTAAAGGAGGTCTTTCCTATCCCTCACCTTTATTCTCTTGGGCCCTTGTTTATTTATTTCATTGCACTTAACATGATCTGCAGCTATTTTATTTTTGTATTTGTTTACTGGGTTTTTATCTGTCTCTACCACTGCAATCAAAGTTCCAGGAGAACAGGATCCATATCTCTGTTGTTCCTTACAGTGTCCCCGGTGCCTAGCACTATGGCTCATGTAATGTAGGTCTTAATGAATCATTTAAATAATTTCATTCAGGTTTATGCCTAGCTCATATGTTTTTGAATGGATGAATGAATAAACAGAGAAAATCATAAAATTTGGAATAAAATTGCTTTTTCAATTAAAAATTTCTTAACATTGAAATATTAAAGCCCAATGAGAGACAAAGGACATAAAGATGTTATAAAATCCTCTCTTAAAATTACTAATTCAGAATAGCTCTGTTACTCTTGTGAATCTATTGCTGAGCAATATGAAAAAGATTAGCATGAATATTATAATCCTATAGCATGCATTTGTGTTAAATATGATTTCATTTTTGTTAAATAATTTTATTTTTGTGAGATATAATTTTATTTTTAAAGTATTCCTCTTGTATTTCATAACATTAATGTTGATGTGGCAATTTGAAATTTTCCAATGGCTCTCGATAGATGGATAAATAGAAAAAGAGAGAAAGAAAAGAAAAGAAAGGTAGATAGATAGATAGACAGATAGATAGACAGGGGCTGCCAGAAATTTTCTTAGAAAAATGGACTTTATAGAGTAATGAAGTACTTAGTAATGCCTGATCATGATTGAAAATATGAAATAGTATGGGATTTTTATCTATTTATAATTCATCATTAATCACATAATACCATTAAGTCATAGCATTTTTATTTTATTATTGTCATTTTTTTCAAAAATGATTTTGTCTGTTGAACTGTTCATGTTTAAAATATATAAATTTTCACCATAGTTATATTGAAATGTTCATACTCAAAATATTAGAATTACTGCAGACATATCTTTGGATTTAATTACTTATTACTGTTAAGGAATAAATATATCTAAGCCAGGCGTGGTGGTGCACACTTGTAATCCCAGCATTTGGGAGGCTGAGACTGGAGGATCCAAGTTCGCAGCCAGCCTCAGCTACCTAGTGAGGCACTCCGCAACTTAGTGAGACCCTGTTTCAAATAAAGAATTAAAAAAAAAAAAATAGGGCTGGGGGTATAGCTCAGAGGTAGAATGCCCCTGAGTTCAATCCCCAGTACCACAAAAAAAAAAAAAAAGAAAAGAAATAACTATATCTAAATTCGAAGTTTGAGTATTTCAGTATTATTTTCTTAATTACTATTAAGGATATGAATAATTTAATAATTATCATTATTTCAGGATTTTTTTATTTGTGCATTGTAATCATACATCTTAATGAGATACAAGCTGATGCACAGCACTCATTTAACCATTCCCCAAAGAGGGAGTGGGGAGGGAATGGAGTGGGATTATTTCTTAATTTGGAAAATTCCTTTCATTTGCCCCTCTTGTTTTTCAGTGCAAAAAATGGCAATTATGTTTTATAGTTGCCTTCTGTGTTTAATAAATGATTTATATGTCAACATCTGTTTCTGATTCCATTTTGTATATCTTTCTGATAAAAGTAATGAAATCAATAGCTCACGATATTGCTTAGCCATGAGCTAGCATTAGCATATTGTCCCAAACATTATGTAACCTATTTCAGAGATTCTGACTCTGTAGGTCATTAGAGACTGATTTATCAGCTGAATGGTTATTCTGACTCATCAGTATCCAACTTGAGAACCATTAAAAATATATTAAAATACATCACAAGTTTTGTTTAAAACAAAAATCTGCAATAAAGAGTAAAGTATTCAAATGGTACCTATAGTTAGCAATGAAGAAATCTGTATCTTTTTATTCCATAGCTTTGCTTCTGTTTCAGTTGCCATGGAAATTTTTTCATTAACATTGGATTGATCTGCCCAGAGATAAAACTGCTTGCATCATTTCATCTTCTAATGTTCCTTAAGCATTTAGTGTTTTAACCTCCAAGCCATTCCAGGTTCCCAAGAATTCTCTATGCTGAGTGTCATTGAAACTCAGTTGTAACATTGATGTATCCAATGTCAGTATGGAGACCCTTGTCATGTTTTCATTCTGTACTGGTGCCAAAAAAAAAAATGTTTTTAAGCATTTAAGTCATCAAAGAAAATCTTTGCGTTATAAGCTGAAGAATTGCAAGGACATTTACATAATAAAAAATAGAGTCAAATGCATTCGTAAAGGCTTCTAGTTAGTGTTCTATGCTATTTTTTTTTTTGCTATGAAATATCAAAATTCATGTTGATGAGCATAGGAAAACAGCATTTAATTTGAGAAATTGGGACTTATTCATCTCTATGCTGTGTGTTAAAATTTGTGCTTGTAAGTAAATATTTAACTTATTATGATTGCCTAAAGTAAGTATAGTTTTGCCCTTTCTAAGTACTATGATTGCTTCATGCCACTCAAACCATGTCCAGAGTTAATCCACAGATTATAAGGTAAAGTACCATATATTATTTGTGTGGGAGGGGGTGGTACTGGGGATTGAACCCAGGGGCATTCTACCTCTGAGCTCCAAAGCTATTGAAACAGGGTCTCACTAAGTTGTGGAGGACCTCACTAAGTAGCCGAACCCGTGATTGCCTGCAATCTTCCTATTTCAGCCTCCCAGGTACTGAGATGGCTCCACTACACCCAGCTGTATTATTTGTTTTTGACACCTAAACATGTATTAGATGTTCAATACATGATGTTTTCTCAACTTAGTGTCTGAAGATTAAAATACAAAGAATACTTTTACTAGGTCACCCAATGAAGTAAAGGATGGAAGTTAATGATATTTTATATGAATATGAAAAGAACCCAACTTCAACATTTATAGATACTAACATACTACAAATGATATTTAAATGTCACTTAAATGTTTTTACACTCAGAAAATGTTCAACTTAACTTTTCTTCACTTGTCAGTGGAGAAACCTTAGAAATATTTCTATACCATTATAAAACTACCTCTCCTAGGTGTGTATGCTTTTCTATGGTATGAATGTTCTAGAATCTATTCACTCATTCTCCAACTAATAGGAATTTAGTATGTTTATATTTTTACTCTAATACCAATGCTAAAATATATCACAATTGATGTTTTAGCATTGGAGAATATCATTTTGCATAGCTCTGTGCACAGGGTTTTTTTTCCAAAAGATGAAAAAAAAATTGTTGTTTCAAAGGATATATATTTTAAAATTTGTATAGATACTGATCACACAAGTAATAGGCATTATTTTTTAATCCTTATTTTGCATTTTCCAATCACCATGGAGATTCAGCATCATTTCTTTCTTTCTTTCTTTCTTTTTTTTTAAATTGGTGCATTGTAATCATACATCTTTGTTAGGTACAAGCTGGTAAAGGCATACATGCACACATTTCTCATTTAACCCTTCCCCAGTTCCCATCCCACTCCCTCCCCCTCCCTTCTTCTCAAGTTCAGTTTAGTGATTGATATGTTTGTGAAAGTACATCATGTGCATTAGGGTGTTTCCCTCCCCCATCACCTTCAGCTAAATCACCTTCTTTGCTCATCTAAGGTTTTTCAATGTAGTTTCTGATGATCCTTTATATTTCCACACCGTTAGTGGTAATATCACCTTTTTCATCTTTTATTTTGGTAATTTGGGTTGATTTTTCTCTTTCTTTTGGTTAGGTTGGCTAATGGTTTATCTATCTTGTCTATTTTTTCAAGAAA
This sequence comes from Graphiurus murinus, assembly GCA_004027655.1. Taxonomy (NCBI): domain Eukaryota; kingdom Metazoa; phylum Chordata; class Mammalia; order Rodentia; family Gliridae; genus Graphiurus; species Graphiurus murinus. The sequence goes on from PVLC010011006.1 coordinate 19,277, forward strand.
CCAGCTTTTGGTTTTGTTAATTTTCTGTATTATCTTTTTATTCTCTACTTCATTAATTTCTGCTCTGATTTTCATAATTTCCTTTCTTCTACTTGCTTTAGGGTTAGACTGTTTTGTTTTTCAAGAGCTTTGAGCTATGCCATTAGGTTATTTATTTGGTGATTTTCTGTTCTTCTTATGTGGGCATTCAGTACTATAAATTTTCCTCTTAATACTGCCTTCAAGGAGTCCCAGAGGTTTTGATATGTTGTGTCTCTTTTTTCATTGGTTTCTAGGAATTTTTTAATTTCTCCCCTTACTTCTTCTGTTACCCATTCCTCATTCAACCGTGTGGTGTTCAGTCTTTATGTGTTTACATGGTTACTTTGGGTCTTCCTAGAGTTGATTTCTAGTTTCATTCCATTGTGGGCTGAAAAGACCCAGCAAGTACTTCTTATTTTATGCCCTGAGTCTCATGCTTCAATAAATATATATATTGAATAGGTATATTCAATATATATATATATGCATATACACAGTCTTTTACCTTAAACTTGGTTTATTTCTGTTCATATGTGAAGCTGGAGAAGATATTTAAAAGTAGAATAACTCATTATGACATTAGCCTTTTTTGATCTGATACAGAATTATTTTTCTTTCCCCCTTATTTATCTAATCATTTAATTATGTCCCTGTTAGCCGGGCATGGTGGCGCATGCTTGTAATCCCAGTACTTGGGAGGCTGAGACCGCAGGATCCTGGTTCACGGCCAGCCTCAGCTACTTAGTGAGGCACTCTGCAACTTAGTGAGACCCTGTTTCAAAATAAAGAATAAAAAATAGGACTGGGGGTGTAGCTCAGAGATAGAATGCCCCTGGGTTCAATCCCTAGTACTGCCAAAAAAAAAAAATCCTGTTTTGTTTTTCCTGGATTTGTGTTTATCTTACCAATATTTTAAGTTTTTCAGGTCAGATTGTTTCTCTTGCCTCTTATATATCCCATTTCTTCCCTTCCTCTCCTTTTTTTTTCTTTTCTTTTTTTATTAATTGGTGTATTGTAATCATACATCTTTGTTAGGTACAAGCTAATAAAGGCATATATGCACACACATTCTTTAACTTCGTACAGACCTTTATTACAGATGAAATTCTATTTTCTATATCTTCAGTAACACAATTGTTGTCTTTCAAATTTCACTGCCCTTTTGTCTCTTTCACCCATCCAACTCCAAAATTCTGTTCCTGTTTTACTTCTGCTCATGTTTTTCTTATATCTTAAAGTTAACTTCTTATTTTGAAATATTATCAAACTTACATAGAAGTTGCACACAATAAGGAAACTGAGGATTGGAGAACAAATTGTCCTCACACATTAGGTAGCAGAGGTGGGATTTGAATCAAGTGTATTAAGAATCCATGCTCTTACCCAACACACTATGCTAAATTTCCCTGTCTTATATGTTTTTTTTTTTAATGGATGTCTGTAATTATTAGAGATTTATGTAGTTCTGGGTGTATTCCAGTCAACTGAGCATGTTAGTTGTATAGACCAGATCTTGTATATCTTTATTGAGTTATCAGCTTCTGAGAAGTGCTTGTTGACATTTATTAAATAGAGAAATGTCCATTTGTGGACTGATCAATTTTTTATTGTAATTCTGTCATTTTATGGCAATTATTTTTAGAATATTATGAGGTATATTTTCAGAGTTTTTATTTCTCACTGATAGATTTTCAATTTAATAATTACATAGTTAACATTTTATTAAAATAATCTAATGAAAATAAACTTTTTATCCCACACAATTTCATCCCTTCAACATGAAATTCAGACTCTCAGTCATAAACTAAGTATTACTTTTGTAACAGCAAGAGAAAGCAAACATGGAGTGAGAAATACAGAATGGCATATCCTGCAGGACTTTCTTGAAAACAACTTGTCTGCTGATCTGTGAGAAGGAAGAAGTCTGAGCTCCTGTTGGATATTTGTACTACTGAGACCTTGTAAGTGGCTCAAACATCAATGTCAAAATGGCATCGCCTCAGAGCCAGGACTGCTGGTCCAAGAAAAACATCCTCAGGTTACTGGAATCTATAGAGAATAACATTCAATCCAATGACAAGGCAGTTGGACTGAATGCAGCAACCCAGTCACAACTGGACTGGGAGAAAATAGCTTTTCAAAATTTTTCTGGAGAGATGTGTAAACAAAAATAGTTGGAGGTTTCTTGCAAATTGAGGAAGGTCCACAAATTGGAAGAATTAGTTGTTGAAGCCAAGAAACATGCTAAAGGTTTCTCCAAAGGCAAAATGGGCAAGAACCCTCCAGGCTTCCCAAAGAAGCCCCTGACTGCTTACATCCGCTTCTACAGGGAAAGAGGCCCCAGTACTCCCAGATGTACCCTGAGCTGAGCAACCAGAAGTTGGCCAGGGTCCTGGATGAAAAATATAAGCAGCTCCCAGAGCAGATAAGGCAGAAATATTTTCAGGATTTCCAGAAGGAGAAAGAGGAGTGTAAAGAAAAACTGACTCAATTCAGAAAGGAACACCCTGACCTAGTCCAAGACTCTAAGAAATCTGGTGTCCACAAGAGGTGCCAAACCAAAGCCCCAATGAAATTACAAAAATGTTAAAGATGTGAGATCCCTTCCAAAAACTGAATACATTTCCAAGAAGGTAAAATTTAATGGAGAGCCCAAGAAGCCCCCCATGAATGCATTCACAAATTTCACCAGGACTCATGGTCAAGTAGGGAGCTGGGAGTCTTACCCCCGAGGGAGTGCATGGTAGAGATTAGCAGGCGCTGGCACCGAGTCCCACAGAGCTTAAAGGAGCAGTACAAGAGGTAGGCTGAGGAGCTGCAGCAGCAGTACAGGGTGGACCTGGATCGCTGGCTCCAGAGCTTGTCCCCTCAGGAATATGCTGCATACAAAGAGACGACCTATGGGAAAAGCAAGGACATGACCAGGACAGGAGGCCCAAGCCCCTAGGGCAGACCTCTGCAGTGCTCATCAGCCAAGAGGCTGAAAGAAGGATGTGGAGAGGAGCAGGAGCAGGGGCCACAGGCTCCAAGGACAGTTACTACAAAGACAGTTTGGATGGAGCCAGATATTCTCTGTCAACCTTCATGCAGATCCAAAGAAAATAAGAACAAACATGGGGAAGGGAACACAAGAAGCATGTCTTCCAACTCTAGCAGTGGAGATGAAGATGAAGATGGCAGGTCTAAGAGCAATAGTTCCAGTTCATCCTCCTCAGGGGAGTCCTCAGACCTAGACTCCATCTGAGTTTTCTTCCTATCCTACGTCGTCTTGATCAGAGTATTCCCAGACCGAGTCCAGGGTATCCCCATCAGAGGAGGCGACCTCTTTTTCTGGACCGTTTACTTTCTTGCCCACTTCCTTCCCTCTTCCTCTCTCCTCTCACAGAAATACATAGGAGTGGAGGTAGGGGAGAAGGGAATTTGGAGAAATGCTCTCTATATGAGGTTCCTCAACCTTGGAACAGGAGACCCTTCAGTGAGAATATGTATTAGCCAGCTTTGTCCCACTCTGTCTCCCGTGCCTCCCCAGAGGGATTCTCATAATGAAGGCCCTTAGAATAATTAATGAGATGATTAGGCATCAGGAGCTGATGGAACTTGACTGGTATTCTTGAAATTAGTTTAGCTTTCATTTTCTGCCTTCCAGTGTTGGTAGGAGTATACCCATGAGCCTGTGACCCTTCCCCTTCTGTGGAATTGTCCCTCAGAACTTTTGCATTGAATCCAGCATGAGAAATATTTGAGGGCAGGGAGAAAGGTAGGCCACTTGACCTAAAGAAAGCTGACCTACTTGACTAAAGAAAATTGACTGACTCCTGGTGTCTCTGTCCCAACTCCCTGATGGAAAAAGTTGGCCATCCTCATACCTGTAAGTTGGCAGAGTCATTGAGGCAGCAGTTTTTATATATGCATTCTTAACTCTTAGCATTCAATGAGACTTGTCAATACTTTAAAAATAAAAATTAAAAGAAAAAAAAATACCCACTTAATTTGAATGAGCTTCTCCACAGAATCAGTATCTTACAAGTTTGGGACCCACTTCTCCAAGTGGTGTGAATTTATCCTGGGGAGAAGCTCCAAATCCTTTCTGCTGCTCTAGGCAAATGAGTCTTACCCTTAGTTCAGGAGAGTTAGATATGTAAAGTCATAGATAAGTACACCCATCTGTGATTCTATCTGAGCTAACTTGAATTCATCCATTGGCATCACAAATCATTGATTATTTTGTGTTAATAGTATTTTTGAAAATGTTTGTAAGTGTAGGGCCTTGATATTATAATTTCCCCCTGAATATTTCTATTCTAGTATTGTGTTCTCATGAATATTAGCATCACAGTGGTTACATTCTTTTTACATGCAAACCATTGAGTTTTGAATATTTATTTTTAACTGGTACATAAAACATAAAAATAAACATATTAATAGAGTAAAAAAAAAAAAAAAAGAGAGAAGGCTTTCAATATAGTCTGAACCTGTAGTTGCTCCACTGATTGAAAAGACTTATTAAAGCAAAGAATCATAAAAATACTTATGTTTAACTCTAATACATAAGTATACATTAAGCCAATAGTTTTTTTTTTTTTAGATCAAGGCCTTTCTCTGTTCATTTATCTACTGATACTAGTAGAGTTCAAAAGTTGGTATAAATTCTTTATACCAATAATGTAACATCTAATATTTTTTTTCTCTTTAGAGAGTAACAAGAACTCAAAGATACTTCCCAGGTGAGCTAAATGCAGAATTAAAGATTTTCCTTCATCTAATCTCCCTCAAGATTTTCCTTTACCTAATCTCCTTCATCCTTAGTTTTTTAAGAGATGTGTTAAAACTTTATTTTCAACTTGATTTTCATGGACATAGTTATTCACTTTTTAATAATTGTATTTCAGCAATTTATGTAGTATTTTATTAGATTTCTAAAATAGACCAACAAATATTATTGGCTCGGACAGCTTTGGAAGTAATACAAGTGATTTGGGGAATCATATACTGGTCAGAGCAGAGATAAACGTTCTATCTGTTTTAAAAATAAAATGCACTTGATTAATTCAGTGATTTGCTTAAGTGGAGGTCAGTTAAAAGAATTAATTCCATAATTCAAATCAGAATATAGTCTTTATCCAGGAATGGCACATAAGTGTACTCCCAGTTCTTGAGAGGCTGAGACAGGAGGATCACAGGTTTGTAGCCAGCCTCAGCAACTTAGTGAGGACCTCCACAACTTAGTGAGACCCTGTTTCAAAATAAAATATAAATAGGTATGGGAGTATAGCTCAGAGGTAGAATGCTCCTCGGCTCAATCCCAAGAACCAAAAAAAAAAAAAGAAAAGAAAAGAAAGAAAGAATATACTCAAGTAAATAAAAGCAAAATCAAAGCTACCTATAGCCCAGCAATGCTTATGTTAGAGCTTTCATGGATTCGTGATACTAAAACTGTTTTTAGCTTATGTGATAGGGTTTACCCTGTCCTAGAAAGATGGACATTTCTTAAAATTATATTTCTTGTTATTTCCTAACATACATTAATCTCTACTTATATTGGGTAAGGTTCTTCCATGTCCCCTGACTATGTCTAATCTCAGCAAATGTGCATGATATTGTACTGAAAGAAGAAGAAAAAAAAAAAACTAGAAGTCATTTTTAAAAAGTCTTTCTTACTTTTTACGTTTATGTAGAAATAATAGAATTAGAAGGAGCTGAAAGACCATCCATTTCAAAATGGGAGATTTTTCAAAGTTTTCCAAATCTTAGACACAACATTCTAATTCTTAAAATATATTACATATTTTAAAACTCTAATGAAAATAACATACACACTCAAATGCATTATTCTGAATGTAACACATTAGAGATCATAAAACAAAAATAAACTGTGCTGTTAGTTTATATTTTTATGGGCCACTGACTAAAGTTTCCCTGCTAATTTTCATATAGACATTTGAACTTCTTTTAAATATTTGTTTCTATTTGTAAGTTTCTAGTTGGACTTTTTCAAAGCCTGGGTCCAATATTATATATCCAAATCAAATTAAGCAAGCAAGAACACTGCCACAGCCTGTATGTGTCCCAGTGAGTAAGTGCAGACAAGATGTGCAGCCTCTTCCTGTGGGGATTCTAACCACTCCTCAGCAGCCCTGCAGTGGCAAGTTAATGTGATGATATTATTTAAAGAAAGTTTTCTTGCTTAATTTAAGTTTTTGTAGTTCTTGCCTGTTTTTTGCATTCAAGAGCAGAAGCATGAATAATAATTAGATACAGTCATTTCATTTTAGGAACAAGATTTTCTTAACTCCTTCAAGTTCCTGGACCATTTTAATTGCAGAAATTTTAATATTGCCAAATTAGCTATTTTTAAAAAATTGTTGCCATTTGTAATAGCTTATGTGTGGTCATTAGAATTATATCAATATTATAAAACTAAAACAAAATACAGAAATTAATTTGTTAATAAAGTAATTTAAAATTGTAATTGTCATCAATATCCTTTAATTCCATAGTTTTTATTCATCAAAAATAACCCATTTTTAATGATGAATTTTAATGAGTAACATTATAATTGAGTCTTATAATAAAAATGAATACCTTATGAACAAGTATCTATTTCTGTTTTATATAATGTAAGTTCCATTTAGGTTTCACTTGACAGTAGAGACTACTGATAACATAATTGAAAACTACTGATCTGGTCCAATCTATTAATTTTACAAATTAAGAAATTAAAGCTCAGTTTTGTCTTGCTCTAAGTTATATAACTAGAAAATTGCAGATACTAAACTTTCTATCCCTGAGTTTTCTGTTCTTTCTGTGATTTGTTACTTCATCTGAATTCTAGAATATATCTAGTTCTTACCATTTAGCACTTAATGACATGCTTTGAATGTAGGCATTTATTTATTTATTCAGCAAGTCATTTTCTGTGTGGCAGGCATGCTTCAAGCATGGGGGATATCCCCTGAATCTGGAATTATGCTGAAACTGAAATAACAAAAGTAGATTCTATTCAGTCTCCACTCAATTTTGGAAGGATACATACCTGCAATGTGTGCTGGTACACTATTTGGTGGTTTTAAAATATCATTAATAAGAGCTTTTCTGTCTGTAGTTATATTTAAGGGAATTAAAAGAAAAAGTTCTTTAGTATTTTGAAAGGTAATAAAAATGGATTTAAGTTAAAGCACATTATTTACATACCAGGTACCTTTGGCAATCCAAAACACAAAGATAATTGAAGCAAGGAATGTGTCTACATTAAAATAGAGTGTGACAAATGTTGTTCCATACATTTAAGTAGTGCCATAGGACGAGACAGGAATGAACAAGTAACTGCAAGCAGAGAACAGAAGGTTGCTTCAAAAAGTGAAGGGAAATCTTTCTATGGCCAGAAAACAACACTTGCATAGGCATAGAGTTGTGAACTGTGCAGGCATTTCCCAGAAAGTATAGTGTAGCAGGATACTGTGGTGTTCTTGGGAGGACTGATGAATAGGCACTTTTAGGCATCATTAATCAATTGAGAAATGGAAGCAATGAAATGTGAGGTCTTTTTCTTTTCTTCTCTTTGCTGTGTGTGTGTGTGTGTGTGTGTGTGTGTGTGTGTGTGTGTGTGTGTTACTTAGGATTGAACCTCCAAGCTACACCCCCCAGCTCAGTTTTATTTTTTATTTTGAAACAGAGTCTTGCAGCCGGGCGTGATGGCGCACGCTTGTAATCCCAGCATTCGGGAGGCTGAGACCAGAGGATCCGGGTTTGCGGCCAGCCGCAGCTACCTAGTGAGGCACTCCGCAACTTAGTGAGACTAGGTTTCAAAATAAAGAATAAAAAATAGGGCTGGGGGTAAAGCTCGGAGGTAGAATGCCCCTGAGTTCAATCCCCAGTACCGCAAAAAAAAAAAAGAAAAAAAAAAAAAGAAACAGAGTCTTGCTAAGTTGCTGACAGCCTTAGTAAGTTGCTGAGGCTGGCCTCAAACCTGTGATCCCTCTATCTCAGCCTCCCAAATACTGGGATTATAGGTATGCACCACTCTACCCCGCCAGTACTTTTTATTTTATGCCGAGTCTCACACTTCCACCTTATTTCTATTCTGAAGTGTCAAGTTCATTTAGAGCAGGGGCTGTATTTTATGGTACTCTATATTATGGTGACTCTCTGAGTCCTAAGCCTGGCAAGGGCTAAGTGTATGTTTACCCATTAATTGTAGTCATCATCTACTCAACAATTATTTTCATCTTCAACCTATGTAAGGTCCTTCACTTTGTGCCATAAGAAGTAAAAAAAAAAAAAAAAAAGATATGATGCAAAGCCAGCCTTCAAGCAGCTATTGAACTTAAAGCAAAAAAAAAAAAAAAAAAGGATTACGATAACTGCTATATCCCATCCATGTGTTCACAGAGCTTACAGTCTTGTCAACAGAGACAGGTAATGACAGGATGAACAGTAAAACACACAGTATGGTAGATAGTGATAACTATTAAGGGGAAAAAAAGTAGTCAAAGGAAATATAAATGATTCAAGCTCAAGAGAGACGGTAAAGTTCGCTTCTCTTAGTTTCCTCAACTCCAGAACAGAAAAAATAAAAGTACCTGTCATGTAGCATTGTCATAAAGAATAAATCAGTTTTTTGTATGTAGAAAGTGCTCAATGCAGTTCCTAGGAGATGGTAACAAATGTTAATTTTATCTATATACTTGGCTAAAGTAACTTTAGCGCTGTAGTCATCTTCTTTTCATTACTCGCAGACTTCTTTTATTAAAGGATGTATTTTTTTTCATAGTTTAAAGCTGTTTTATCATGTACCCCTTACCCGTGTGTCACTACTTTGGGCTTTTGCTCCCAGTGCACTCATCTCTACTGTCCTTTCTTATGGAGATGATTCTTCATTCTTTGTTAGCCCATATATATATATATATATATATATATATATATATATATATATATATATATAATGGTATTTACTTCTCTAGATATCAGGTCATCACTTTCTATTTGAGGCATAAGTCAGGTATCCACATCTTGTGGAAAATACTCATTAATGCTTCTTCACTTATCACAGCTCAAGGTTAAAAGGTCTGAAAAAATGAGACCTTCATGTTTGCCTACCAGCTAAAAATGAGTACAATATTGGAAATGTTATTAACAGACAGAAATGTAAAACCTCCAATATTAGTCTTCTGGAGTGGATATCATTTGCATGGATTAGGTGAAGTTTCAGGTCTCCTACCAATCATTCTTTGCCTATCTGACCTTTATGCACCCTAGATGTTCCTGCCCTCTACTACCACCCTCATCCTTGAAAAGTAGACTAACTCTTTCTGCTCATGTAAGCATTCCATACCTAACTTCAGTCATAGCCAGTACCCCTGGATGTTGATGTGCAAGCCCCCACCCCTTGCTGTCCAGGCAGTAAACTCGAGATGGGGATTGTGTTTTCTTCATGTCTGACTTCCTAGTGCCCATCACAGTGCTTCATACACAGTTTGTGCCCCATGAATACTTAACACATCAAATATAATGCTTGGAGTTCCTTTACTATATCAGAATTATATTAACCTTAGTTCCACATCCCTTAAGTTGCTCTTTTATCTCTTTGAGCTGCTTTCCAAGGTACAGCATTGTCTAAACATACTGCCACATTCTCTCCTGCACATTCCCTTGTCCTATATAATGATGTTATCAGAGAAACCTAACACTAAAAACTCACAACCAGTAGGCTGGTCATCAGGGATGACCTTAAAGCTTGTGGAGTAACTGTGGTCCTGGATGTAGTCCTTAGCTCTTCCAAGATAAAGACTTCATTTTGCCATTTACTCTCAAGGGAAATGGGTCTAACACAGGTCATCTATTTCCACAACAAAATTTTTTTCTAAACAAAATAACTTATTTATGTGTTTGTTTTCAGTGACCGGTTATAAGGTCTCAGATACATGCTTGTTTTGTTTTGGTTTTGGTACTGGGGATTGAACTAGGGGTATTCTACACCCCCATCCCTTTTTATTTTTTATTTTGAAACAGGATCTCACTAAGTTGCTAGGGCTGTCCTCAAACCTGCATTCCTCCTATCTCAGCCTCCCTACTACTGGGATTGCAGATGTGCACCACCACACCTGGCTTCAAGTACACCTTTGAAAGACCATGTGAAATTTTTTCTTACTTGCTAAAAGAAAACAATTTTTTAAGTCCAAGAATGGGAGATCAGTGGCATTTTATATCTCTTAATAATGAGCAAATTGTACAGTTTGGTTCCATAATTATTTTGTCCCAAGATGAAAGTTATATCTATGCTTGTGATTTTAACTGGCTTACTGGTATTCCTACACATACTAGTAATGCATGATAGTCTAATGACTGTTTATTCTCCACTCCTTTGAAGAAACTGTGAAGTGTAGGTTAAATGATCAGTAAATATATATTGTACATCTTGTCAAGGGCTGCAGTGTGTCCTCTACCCCTTATCTCAAGGTCCTTTCTATTCTAGAAGTTGGAAACCCAAATGCCTACAGAGGCCAGACTGGTGGGAATGAAGCAGGAAGCCACTGTGGTGAACTGGAGAGCCGCATCCTTTGTGGAGGAGCATCCACTACTCTGCTCCAGATAAGTGCTGCAAGGCAGGAATGCTGACCTAGTGTTGCCACACCATCCAGTTTCTCAGGTACAGCAGGAAATGCAATTTTTATTGAAGTCTTCTGATACAAGTATTGTCAATTCTCTGTTATTATTATTATTTAATTTTTTTCAAACCATTTTGAAAGCCAAGCACTTTTGTAAGTAGGATTTGGCCCTAAGCCCTTCTGTTTTATAATTGGTCTTATATTTTGCTCAATTATTTGTTGAACCACAGAATTTATTTTCCACAGGTTTTGCTTTTCCTTAATATGTCCTCTAAAATGCTCTATGCCTCATTTTGTGATGTTGAAAGCATCTTTCTCTCCTCCCTGAGTACTTTGTGTGTGTATTTTCCCTGCCACTCTCAGCAATCTAGTGAGCTGCCAGCTACATGTGATACCATCAAACACCTATGGGTTTTACTCGTTTTGTTCTTGGTGTGTGAGCTACATAAACACAATAAAGATCACTTATTACCTGGAGCTTGTTTGCTCTTTGGGGTCCCTTTTCTAAAACCTATACAGAAACCATCTTCCTCCTCATGTTTCTTGAGAAACCTTATCATATACTCTTTACTTTTTTATTTTTTGTGGCACTAGGGATTGAACTCAGGGAGATTCTATCTCTGAGCTACAGCCCCAACCTAATTTTATTTCTTATTTGGAAACAGAGTCTCACTAGGTTGATGAGTCTCACTACTTGCCGAGGCTGTCCTTGAACCTGTGATCCTCCTGTCTCAGCCTCCCAACTATTGGGATTACAAGCATGAGCCACCACGCCCAGCTTATCTTTTACCTTTCATTATGTTTGCTTAACATTGTACTTGAGCATTCCTAGACACTTATCATATTTTCACATTAAGAGTAAACTGATTATCTCTCAAAATGGACTAAAGACTTACACGTAAGACTTGAAACTGTGAAACACTAGAAGAAAATATAGGGGAAATTTTTCATAGCATTGATGAGGTTGGAGTGTATAAGATCGCAAAAGCATAGGCAGCAAAAGCAAAAATAAACCAATGGATGGCATCAAACAAGAAAGCTTCTACACAGCAAAGGGTATAATCAGGAGTGAAGAGACAGCCTACAGAATGGAAAAAATATACATTAACTATACATCTGACAGGAAGCTAATATCCAAAATACATAAAAGAACTCAATAGAAGAAAGAAAAGCAATTTAAGAATGAGCAAAAGACTTGAAAAGTCATTTATCAGAAGACATACAAATGGCCAACAACTATATATAAAAATGTTCAACATCACTAATCATCGGGGAAATGCAAATTAAAACCATAACAGGATATTATATCAATTCATTTAAGAGTGGCTATTATAAAACAAACAAACAAAAGAAGTACTGGTACAGATTTGGAGAAAAGAGAACCACACCACACCATTGTTGGGAATGTAAACTAGTACAACTATTATGGAAAACAGTATGGAGGTTCCTCAAAAAACTAGAAATAGAATTGTCATATGACCCAGCAATCCCACTACTGGTAATAAATCCAAAGGAAATGAAATTAGTATGTTGAAGAGACACCTATACTTCCATATTAATTGCAGCACTATTCCCAGTAGTTAAGATATGAAGTCAACTTAAATATCTGTCCACAGATGAATGAATAAGGAAAATATGATGTGTATACATTCAATGGAATACTATTCAGCCATTAAAAAGAATAAAATCCAATCTTAGTTGAGCAAAGAATTTGACTTAACAGAAGGTGATGGAGGGAGGGGAGACCCCCTAATGCACATGATGTACTTTCATGAACATATCAAAGTCAACACTAAACTGAACTTGAGAAGGAGGAAGGGCGAGGGAGTGGGGCGGGAATTGGGGAAGGGTTAAATGAGAAATGTGTGCATGTATGCCTTTTTCAGCTTGTACCTAACAAATATGTATGATTACAATGCACCAATTAAAAAAAAGAAAGAATGAAATTCTGCCACTTGCAACAACATGGATGAACCTGGAAGACATGTTAAGTGAAATAAGTTAGGCACAGGAGGACAAATACTAGGTGATCTTAATTGTATATGTATCTAAAAAGTTGGTTGATCTCATAAAAGTAAAAGGTATAATGGTGCTTGCCAAAGGCCAAGGTGACTAGCAGGGAAGAGGAAAGGGGGGGATGTCGGTCAAAGAATATAAAATTACAGTTATATAGGGTGAAAAAATTTTAAGAGACCTATTATATAGCAAGGTAAATATAGTTAATAATGATATATTACATTTTTAATGTAAAGAGAGTAGATGTTCTGTGTTATCACCATAAAAATTGTTACTATATGAGTTAATGTATTTGTTAATTAGATAAAGCTAATAATTTTTAATATACATATACTTCAGAACATCATGTTACACAGTATAAAAACATATTATCCACCAATTAAAAAATAAATAGGTAAGTACTTTTTATAAAGAGTAACCAGAAGCTGGGTAGGGGTTAACTCAGTGGTAGAGTGCTTGCCTAGCTTGTGTCAAACCCTGTATTTGATCCCAACAACACATAGAAAAGTTACCTGATTTTCAAGAGTACGAGGGACACGTTACCTCTACTTAGTACTAATTAGTCCAAGTAGGAACTTGCATCCACTTTCCAATGAATTGAAGAGCGCCAAACATTTTTATAGTAAAATAGTATAGTATAAGTATTAGTTGTTTTGGAATATTGCAAATGTAAGCAGAATTCAAAATTATTTTATTCTTATAGTACAGTTTTGGAAAAAAACAATATTAATGTACATCATTTTCAACAATAATTTGCTCTGCATCTTAAGTAGCCAAAATACTACTAAGCCAAGGATAAAATATGAAAATTACCTCTTAAACTTGCATGGTTTACTCTTAAATAGATTATGTAAATGCAGATAAGTATTTTTTATCAATATTCCACATGAGAAACACCATGCTATAGAAAAGCAAAAGTACAAATGACATATTATGCTGAGAGCTAATATGCAGAAATATAAATATTTTCTTTCAGAATTATACTAAGTTTATGAGATATTTTATAAATTTTCTGGAGAAACCTCTTATGCTTTAAAATTATCCTTTAGTTTTTTTAAGGATATGTATTTGAGAACCAACAATTGTTTACTTTTTGGCTTTTAAGAAAGAATGCTTTCTACGTAAGTATACAGACCCTCTCTTTTACTATATCTATATTTTTAAAGGTATAAAGGAAAACTTTAACTTTAAGTCCACTGTCTCAGCCATTTTTTCTTTGTGGTCATAAAAGATGCCAAGGGCAAAGAGAAAGCTCAGTTATATGTAGTAATTTATGTGAAGGACAGAACTGAATATTCTAAGGGAGAATTACAAGGGAAAGCTACCTGAGACTAGGAAAGTCAAATGAAAGAGAAATGCAGGAGGGCCTGAGAAATAACATTTAAACTGAAATAAATAGGAACTAGTTTAGTGAAGAGCAAGAAGGTGGGAATGGGAGATGGTATTCCAAGCAGGAAAAGAAGTGAGACCCAGAGGCATTTTAGTACCAAAGGGATAGACTTCATTTTCCTTGGTAGCATTTGGATCGTCCAGGTTAATGCAGTGTTCTTTCTGACTTTCTTTTTTCTCCACTTGACAGCATAAATACCAAGCACATTGCTTATTCTTATTTCCAATAAAAAGCTTCCTTAATGCTTTTAAGGATTAAGGAAACATTAATTAGCTGTTCTGTAGAAATGGCACTTCTTTTTAGAAATAATGTTTTTCCTGATTACTAAGCTAATACATGTTTATTGTATAAAAATGTGAAAAGTACAGAAAAGCAATAAAGAAAATAAGTTCCTGCTACAAAAGAACATATAGTAGTAACTAGGAGGATAGTGCTTTTCTGTTTCTATACTGACATAAATAGTAGCATTTTTGTAGATTAAATTATCATGCTACACGCAGCTTTATAGTGTGTTTTTCCCACCTAACAATATTATAATCCTTTCCCAATGCTATTAAGCTTTCCATAATTTAATAGCTATCTACTAATAATAATTTGGATATTTACCTTGTCCTAGGCACATATACATTAACTTATTTTTTCCAGAACAATTCTATAAGGTTATAATCCTTATTTTATAAGGGAAAAATTTTTTAAACATGCCCAAGTTCACAAGCTTATAAAGGGCAGTGCCAATGTTCAAATCCAAACAGTCTGACTCTAGAGTGTACACTTTAACCAGTAATGCCACATAACCTCTCAATACTGTAATTAAAGTTCCACTCTGTTTTAGGCCTTCACGTTATTGCTAGTATAGTTTTTGGCTATTTGAAGTTGGTTGGCATTTTAGTCCAGGCTGAGCTGAGTCAGCACATCCCTGTCCCACATAGTGTCATCCAGCTCGTGTTCAGGGTTGGGGCTGCAGCTGGCCTGGCTGGGCAGTTAGACTTCTCTCTATCCACAGTGTCTCTCAAGCTCAAGGGAGAGCTAGTTCAGGTTGTTCATATGGCAGTGATATTCCAAGAATGGAAGCTGCCAGGCCTCTTGTGGTTTAGGCTCAAAATTCCAACAGTATCACATCCATTTGGTCAAAGCAAATCACAGGCCAGCCAAAACTCAGAATGAGAATAATAAATCCCACCTCGTAATGAGAGGAGCTGCAAAATATATGTGGGCACTCGCAACCTTACTGTTCTTAGCATTTAGTTCTCTGGAAACCTCTGTGTGACTAAAATGTATAAGTTACTGAACTTTTATAGCAAAAAATTATAGTAATAATAATAAATGACCTAGGTGTAAGTAATCTTCCTCACCATTGCAGGATACAGACCAAGGTGCTTGTTACCTTGATTCTGAAGTTTGGCCTTACTTTTGAGAGCCTGTTCCTACACTTTCAGAATTTGTGAAAAATGTGGCCTTCCTAAATAAATATGATGCCACATGCACAATTTGTCAACATTTACACTCTTCATGCTAAAAGGACAAGAACATCAAGAACTAGAGAACTTTAGTTGTCAGGGCAAGAAAGATGTACTTATTGAGGGTATCCTGATACAACTGTGTTAAACAAATGCAGTTCTGCTGGGGTGGTTTGGATGAGTACAAGTGGAGGCTGGGCAGAGGTCTCTTAATGGAGCATGTATCATCTGAAAGGTATGTTTTGGAAGAAATGGTGCCCAGTGGCAGAAATAATAACCAAAATAGAAATGGAGTTAATTTCTTGCAAGGTTTTAAAAAAAAGCAAGAAAGCAAGATAAGATATAATTGTAAAGATAAGTGTGTTCATAAATAAAAGTGCATAGTTGGAGTAAATAGTTGAGGGATGAAGTAGATGAGAGAAGACTGACTGGGGAACTGACTGGATATGGTCAAGTTGCTGTTTGGATAATTAATGAAAGATAATTAGAAAGGGAAAATGTTATTTAGGATTTCTTAAACAAGCATAATTTAACTAATAATAATGAAAAGGTTATATTCACTTGTTACCAAATGATAATTATGGTGTAGCCACTCAGACTTTATTCTCCAAAGTGCTAATGCTAATTTTATGTATGTATGTATTTGGGTACTTGGGATGGAACCCACAGGTATTCTACCTCTGGGCTACACTCCCAGCCCTTCTGTATTTTTATTTTATCATTTTTTTTTTGAGACAGAGTTTCACTAAGGTGCTGAGGGCCTCGCTAAGTTGCTAAGGCTGGCCTCAAACCTGCGATCCTCCTGTCCCAGCTTCCCAAGTATGGGGATTATAGGTGTGCACCACCATGCCCTGCCTAATATTATTTTTAATTCAGTCATACTTGTTGTATATGTGTTGTTTTGAAGCGTAAGTAGAGAAGCAGAATTTTGGAGTTGGTGGTGGTTGGTTGTTTTTTGTTGTGGGCTGAGGCTTTTTTTGTACTAGGGATTAAACCCACAGCCGCACACATTCTAGGCAAGTATTATACTACTTCTTAGCTATCCCCCCAGCCTCCCCCTTTTTGAGACAGACAGGGTTTTGCTAAGTTGACCGTAATGACCTCATACTTGATATCCTCTGGGATTGCACGCACCTTCCATCTGCGCCTTTCATGACAGGTTTTTCATTCTCAATTGGAAAACATGAACAATTTACTCTTGTCAGTGTAGGATTGGAGCAGACTTACTTATCTTTAAATATTTCCTGAGCTAAGTTTATAATCATAATATAAAATGAATGGTAATTTTGACTTATATAGTATATCATATAATATCCATGTTTTACTTAATTAGTACAGTATCCTTTTGTTAAACCAGTAGATTCATTAGATATTAATTCTGTCCCACTGTGTATCCAAGTATACACACTGAACACAAGGTCAATCTGTGTTGTTATTTTAAAAGAATTTACTCATAATATCACCACTCTAAAGCCAATTCATTGTTTTTGCATTGGTCGTTTGTTTGATCTTATTCATAAGAATTTATGACATTTGACGTTACTTAAAAAGATATACAAAGAATTTTTTTGATGTCATAGTCTCTGATATTTAGTCTTTCGTGTTTTGGGTATAACTTTTAAAATGCACATTTAACATTGCATAAAGTAATGAGTTTATTCTTGGGCTGACAAGAAAATCAGTAAAATATATTGAGAAAAAAGGTTCATTTCATTAACTAGCATCTTGTTGAAATGTAAGCTTAATTTTTATGTTGTATATTTATTTTAGTGCTTTTGTCAATTCAATTAAATGTATACATAAATTGCTTATAAATAAAACTCTAAAATTTAAAGTTAGATGATGATGATGATGATGATTATTATTATTATTATTATGCAGTACTGGGGATTGAACTCAGGGGCATTCTACCTCCAAGCTATACCTCCAGCCCTATTTTTTATTCTTTATTTTGAAACAGGGTCTCACTAAGTTGCGGAGTGCCTCACTAGGTAGCTGAGGCTGGCCTTGAACTAGGATCCTCCGGTCTCAGCCTCCCGAATGCTGGGATTACAAGCATGCGCCACCACGCCTGGCTTAGCATATTATTTTTTTAATGCACTGCTAGGTATCAAATCCAGGACCCTGTGCATGCTAGGCAAACACTCTACCACTAAACTACACCCCTGTCCCAGCATATTACTGTTCTTATCTATATCATGCTTTTTCTACACAGAAATATCACTCAAAAATAGTGAAATTATTAGGAGCAAATTTAAAGCAAACATTATTTTTTATATTTTTATCAACATGCCTATTCATTGCTTCTTTTAGAATCCTCTCCTTTTAGAATATACGTATTACTAAAATTGTATAAGCCTACATTGTTAAAAAAAAAAAAGTACATAATCTTCAGGAAATGCTAAAGAACCTACTGTAAACCAAGGACTGTATCAGTGTATCAGGCACTAATAATATAAGAAGGATGTGAAGAGACAAGCTTCCTGTCCTGAGAGTGTTTATATTCCTGTAGGGAAAAATAGTCAGTAAACAAATAGTAAGGAAAATTATAATCAGAAAACAAGATGCATGACTGATTTAAAAAGTATAAGAGTATCTGGGGTTTACATTATACTTTTCTTGAGGAAGTGACACATAATTTGAATTCCGAATTGACAGAAGTCAATGCAAAAAAAAAGAAAATCAAGTCACTAAAATTCAGTTATTTTGAGAGACTAATTTACCTATTGAAAGGAAGCAGGAAAAATGAAAACTTCGGTGGAATTGCAGCAGATAATTCACTCAGATCACATAATCTTCAGCCAAACATGGTGGTGCATGCTTGTGATCCCAGTACTTGGGAGGTTGAGACAGGAGTATCACAGGTTCAAGGACAGCCTCAGCAAGTAGAGAGACTGTCATCAACCTAGCAAGGCCCTGTTTCAAAATAAAAATAAAATAGGGCTGGGTGTGTAGCTCAGAGGTAGAGTTTTTGCAATGCCAATAATAACTTAAGTTTTTGCAGTGCAAATAATAAATAAAACTTGACCGTATATTTGATGATGGGTCTCTATCTAAGATAAAGTTATCAGAATCTTGGAGGCTAAGAGAACATACTTTAATATTTAGCAAAAGAAAGCATTCATTGGTTTAAAAGTTTAAGAAACATGGTCTTAAATGCTTTCCTTAAACTACCTCCTTGATAATTGAAGAAATGTATTAATGGCCCTGAAATTACACAGTTCTAATCTAGCAAATAATTCTTAGTAAATGACCAAGGTAGGCATAGATTTATGTACAGAAATATTTCTCTCAGATTTATTTGTAATTATGAAAGTTCAGAAGAAAAGCCATGTCTGCAAAAGGAATGTAAGTAAATAAATATACATCTATCAGAAAAATTCCATCCAGCAAATAAAAGTCATGTTTTGGAAAAATATTTAATGCCATGATAAAATGCCCAGGAATAAAAAATATAAAGTGGTAATGATTCAATATTTAAAAGAAAAAAGAACACATTTAAACACAGAACCTATTTGGAATCAGTGCAACTACTTTGGAGAGCTATTTGACGTTGCCCATAAAGTTGAAAATGTGCAGACCCTACATCCCAACATTAATATTCCTGATATACCAATAGATCAATAGTTGTGTAATAATATAATAGAATACTATTCAAATGTTAAAAATTAATGGATTGAACCTGTATATATGCAACAGAGGTAGTTCTATATATCTCAGTAGAGGCAGCTTTTAAAACAGTGTTGAGCCAGACATGGTGGCACACGCTTGTAATACCAGTACTTGGGAGGCTGACAAAAGAGTATCCCAATTTGTGGCCAGCCTCAAATACTTAGTGAGGCCCTCTGAAACTTAGTGAGACCCTGTTTCAAAATAAAGAATAAAAATAAGGTTAGGAGTATAGCTCAGAAATAGAATGCCTCTGGGTTCAATCTCCAATACTGCAAAAAAACCAAAAAAGTTGAATTCTCAAAATCAGGATTATATATATTGTATGATAATTTTTATGTAAAATTTTTAAAACATATAGCAATACAAATATTGTTTGCATATGCACATATAGGATATAAACACATTAAAACATAGCTAGTAAGGATACAGTCCAAAATTATGATGGTATTTGTCTTTGGGGCAAAAGGGAGAGGAATGAGCCTGAAAAGGAAAATGAAGTAGGGACTGGAGATAGTATTGTACTTCCTCTGTAATGCTTTCTAAGTCTTTGATTTTAAAAAAGCAAAAATGACACAATGCTTTCATTGTAAATTTAGAGTGTTAATACATCATTATTTATTATGTGAAACTCAGTTTTCTGTGTGCTTTAAAAATCTAAAAAGCAAATGATTGGAAGTGTGTCAACATTTGCAATAATTATTATTCTGCAGTGAGATTACAGTTCAATTTTTATTTTCATCTTCAAACTTCCACATTGAGTAGCTTATTATTAGTACTGAGCATTACACTGTGCTTGAGATAAAGTGGTATCTTAGTGTCTTCATCCATTCAGGCTACTATAAAAATACCATAAACCAGGTAGTTTACAAACAGCAGTAATTTATTTCTCATAGTTCTGGAGGCTAAGTCCAAAATCATCACACCAGGAGATCTAGTGTCCAGTGAGCTCACTTTGTGACTCCTAAGTGGCTGTCTTTTTGCCAACCTCACATGGTTGGAGAGGTTAGTTTTAGGCCCTTTTATAAGGCACTAATCTCATTCACAAAGCTCCACTCCTGTGACCTAATGACCTCCCAAAGGCTCCACCTCTGATACCATCATGCTGGAGGTTAGAACTTCAACCTATGCATTTTGAGAAGACACAGCACTTCCCATCTTTGTATTCTTAGCACCTAGCAGAGGGCCTCGTACGTAGTAATTGCTCTGTATGTGTTGAATGAAATGTGAATAAACACATACATGAATCACAGGAGTCATAGTTAAAGGTACAGTGAGTGGAAGACCGGAATAGAACATTAAGACTGCAAGTGGGTCATTTATGTGAGAAGCATAGCACAGTGGAATGGGCCCTCTGATGCAAATCACCAGCTTGGGACTCTGGTGGGATGTTACTATATAGTACTTTTCTTTATACCCTGAATTTTTCCCAATAAATGTTTGCTACTTTTCCCATTGCCTACCAGTGTTTGCCATACCCATAAGCACAGTTCTTGGTTTTCAGTTAAATGAGAATATAATTCATTACAGCACCCTTAACTTGTCTCAGAGCCAAGGTCACAGATAAGACATATATATATATATATATATATATATATACATATACACATATATATGTATATATATATATGCCTGAACACGTGATCGTTCTTAATTATTATAACACAATCTTCAGCTTTCCTAATGAGGAGATACAAAAAAAAAATGTTTAGGCCAACTTAAGTGTGTAGACTTTTAGGAATGTAGATTAAATAGTTGTGTGTCTGTTTATATTTAAATTTGTTAAGTTTATACTTTCATATTTAAAACACATTGTCTAAAAATACATTCGCTTTTTCATTTAAATTTTGTAAAGCCAGTTTAAGACTTCCATGTGAATCTTTAGTTATTTAACACAGTTTTCCAGAGCATATATAGCATCATCTTTGCTTTCATTTCACTTAAGATATGACATTTTTAGAATCTATGGATGACATTGTCATTGGAAATTTTTCATCACAAACCCCAAGTCACACTTATATAACATTAAGTTCTTTTCAGCTATTCATCTTTTAGTGTATTTTTGAGCCCAGTAATATTACTATATATTAAACTGATTATTAAAAGGCTCATTTACAATAATAAATGATACTATCAACTATGACATTTTTCACAATGTAAAGTACTAAATGTTTTTTAAATTCACTTGTCCTTTTTATGTAACAGCTCCATCAAGATGACTTCTATAAACATTCCACGCTACTACTAATCACTGTTGTTTCAAGCTAGTGTGTCTTCTCCAAAGAGCACCTTGTGACTTAATAAAGGAAACAAGAAAGTACTCCTGAATACAAGGGTTTCCATAAAATCTTGACTACAAAGCAACTCCTACTCAAACATTCAGTAGCACTGTGGGGTGGGGGTATCACTTATACTTGGAAATTTACTATTAATTTACTTTGTTTAGCTTTTTTTAGATAGAGAAAAAAACTTTATTTCTTTAGGCTAATGATTAAGAAAGTAAACTGAAATATAGCTATATGTAGTATTAAGGAGTAACCAAAATGTGAGTGAATTAGTATACTTTTCTGGTTTACAGATCATAAGAGGTGTTGGATATATTTTTATTTCCAGTTAGAAGCAGGCTCTGTGTGAGTGTGCACACATGCACATGCATATAGTACCAGAATTATGTGACTATTTCTAGGAATTAGAAAGTTACATGTGGTGAAAAGCAAGTAAATTGGTTTAACTAGAGTAAGTGGATCAATTTAGAAGAAGAAAAGTTCAATTTGACATTTTATTTTGATGGCAGAGCACATCAAAGTTATTGCGTATACTTAGTAGTTTATTCTGTTTTAAAATTATGCAGCTTTTTGGTTTTCAGCGTTAAATATACAGTATACATATTTACATATGTTTCAGGCTACATTATTGGAATTTGAAGTCATGAAAACATCAGATGAACCAACCTGCACCACCTTGGATTCAGATTGGAAGATAAAGAGAAAGTTTAAAGAATGTGGCCTATAAAGGCGGGTAGTACCTGGAAATATTAACCGACTCACACTGTAAAAATGAGACCAGTTTCTAAACAGTAGAGGTTATTTTAGTTCAGCACCAAGGTTCAAGACAAAATGTACAACTAAAAACTTTACACTCCTCCCTCCCCCACTTCAGACAGGTACCAGCATTGGTGAATTATGATTTTCCTTAGTCAGAAGCACTCATTTTTACCCATGTAGACCAACCCTAGGAATTAAATATTGGTTACTTCATGTAGATTATAATGGGAAACTGATTGATTTCACAATGGCAGACTTCAAGGACTTGGTTTCAAACTGAGCCGAAGCTTCCCAATGATTCTGTACAGTCTGAGGACAACTGTGCTGCAGTGGCCCATCTTTGAAGGCCATCATGCTCTGTGCTAGGAGGATATCATCTCAGTGCTGATATCTTTGGAGAGTCCCAAGCAGATACAGAAAATGAATGGAGGCAAGGAGTGTGACGGAGGGGACAAGGAAGGAGGTCTTCCAGCTATCCAAGTTCCTGTGGGTTGGCAGCGCCGTGTGGATCAAAATGGAGTGCTTTATGTCAGGTGAGCTCTTGTTTATTACCTGCCTTACCTCCAGAGTCGCAGTTCTCAGATCACAGAGGTAAAGTGACTGACAGCACCTCAAATAAGTTTGAGTAAATGACCTCTGTGCTAGAAAAACACAAATATTTTTATTCTGCACTGTTTTGCAATGTAAATTGCCTTAGATTACCAGAGAGAATTTTTATGCATTACTTGTGTTTACATAAGATGTCATTCTGCTTCTCTGTAACAAGGATAAAGAAAAATAAGGTTTCTAAAAGAAACATTATTGCCACATTTACAGGAGGATATAAAATACTGGAAATAGACCCACTACCACTTGACAATATTACTCTAACCTTCAAGGTACTTCACCTGGCTTTTCTGATACTAAGGTTGTTTATATAAGGTTGTTTACTATAGGCAGTTTAATTTATTAGACTTCTTAATGCCTAATTTTAACTAAAAATAATTTCCTTATTTTTTCTGCACAGTTTTTAAATATAATTCCTTGCATGTAATAGTAAAAATGAAAAAGTCATGATAGAAATAACTATTCATCTTACAAGTAAAAATCATACAAGTAAATGCAAATTCCTTCTCTTTTAAATTTTGATAGCATATATCTTCTGTAGAACAAGTTTAATGAAATAACTAAATTGGTTGGTAAGACATTTTAATCTTACTTATTAAATAATTGGAATTTCAGTACGTTGTAGTTTTTCAATAAATATATGAAAGGTAGGATACCATGAGTCTTTCTTCATGATGTAGTAAAAAAAAAAAAACTATTAGAAGTAGACTTCGAATTTTGAAAAAGTTACCACATTGCTTCATTAAGTTGATATTACTTTCAGTGCAGCTTTTTGTATCCCAGCTTCAACAGAATTCTTCAGTTCCCTACAGATGTATGTTGTGATATAATGCCTTAACAACTTGGAAAGTTCAGATGGGTTTGTTGGTGGTGGGTGTTTTATTTTGTGTGTGTGTGTGTGTGTGTATAAAGTGTTACTTAATTACCAATTGAAGTTGTTTTGTCACATAAACTTACTGTTTCTGTAATATTAAAGATAAGTCTTAATTGAAATGGGGTAAAGGTGTAAGAACACAAAGAATTTGGGGCTCACCCCATGGTAGATGAGATGGGTCAGGACAGATGGAATAACTTTCTCAAAGTGTTCCTATTGCCAGTGTGGCCAGTAAACTGCCATAAATACTTTGTTATAAATATAATAGGGCAAGATATCAGTAATATGTATTTATATTTGTGGTTGTTCTAGCGTGTGAAGAGAAAATGTATATTCAGCTTTGAGCAAATGACACTAAATATTAATATTTTTATTGCATCTTGATCCTTATGAAAGATAAATCAGCTTTTCATATTGCTATTAGTGAAAACCAAGTTAAGTCTGGAAATCAAAAACCACGTTAAGATCTAAGAATCTGTCAGTTATTTTCAGTTAATATCAGTTCATCATTCACTAAGACTGACTAGACTTCACTATCTGATAATCCTGTTAGAATGAGTTCTCTAAATCTGTGCACTGAAAGTTATTTAGGAAACTAACTTTCCCAGAGAAGGTAAAACATTTTCAAATTTAATCAAGCCAGCATGGGCTTGATTTGTTTGTATATAATGAATTAAATTGCTAGTTGAATATATGTAGAAAGCTAGCCCACCTATAGCTCCCTTCTCAATGCACCGTTTACTTCTAAATTTTAGGTTAATCTCCAGCTGCTCCTGCCCCAGGGTGGCATTAAGGCTACACATTAAATTTTCCACCTGTTTCCAATCTTCTAAGTTAGATCTCTGCCGTAAGACTTGTAAATATTTTTTACATTAATTATTACTCCCAAAAGTTAATTAAAGAGCTACAACTGAAGGAAAGAATCCAACTGAGGGGAAAGTGTTTTCAAAGGGTCTGGAATGTTCTAATAGAATTTAGGAAATCTTGTCTTCAGGTTTAATTTTACAATTATATTCTTTGAGGATTCAATCCATACATTCTTTTAAGTAAAATGTTGGCAATTTCTGTTACCCAAGTCATGAATTCTTCATGTGAAAAGTCAATAAGATAACTTTTGATGACTTCATTTTATTAAAATTACCAAACCTCCAAAAACATCTTGTTGCCTCTTCCTCCTTTGGTGGAACTCTGGTCTATAATATAGGAATGATTATCCATCACATATCATCCCAAAATAGCCTAAGTAACTAATTTGAACAAGTTGAGAATTTTCCTTTAAGTTCCTTATGCCACGTCACTTGTATAATTGCCTAATCTGTAGATATGTTAGTATTCACTTCACTGACTTTTCTGAACTGGAAAGTAGTAACATTGAAGTACCTACTCAATCACCAGCCCCCCAAAAATGGAAGGCACCTTTAGGCCATCTAACACCCTGTTTCTTCACAACTTTCTCATCTTTTTCAGCTCTGCTTGATTCCTCTGTCCCTCTCTGCATAGTTTGGTTCTTCAGTATAATTTGAATTGGGCCATGGTGATCTATCTTCAAAGACATTTGTGTGGGAGAGAAACCTGTTTCTACACAGGGTCAACTTGATTTTAGACTCCAGGATAAACGGGAAGAGCATGTTAGCTCTGACTTTTGTAGATTTGCCAACTTTCTGATTTGAACTTTAATGAGTTCCTAGATTTCCATTTTTCCTCAAAGAGCTTTAAAAGTGAATGTTGTAGTTTAAAATGATAGTGATTACTTTTATGTAGTTTTCTTTTTCCTTTCTTATCTGTTTCTGTCCTTTCTTAAAAATAGTATTTTCTCCATCTTTAGTCCACTCTTGGTTTTCACTATACTTTTGTTTAATTTTCTAAGAAGATCTGTATTTTTCTGAGAAATATTTTGGTTCAAAAGAAAGAGCAATAGCATTAAAGGCTATAATTTAATAGCTAACATAATATTGACAAAGAAAATGCTTTTCCCTAGTGGGAAAATATCCTGTGAAGGACAGTAAGACTATAAATTATGCCTTTTTCATATTATATGTACAGTCAAAATTATTTCCTGATGTTTTTTTAAACTATTTTTACAGTCCCAGTGGGTCTTTGTTATCTTGCTTGGAGCAGGTTAAAACATACCTGCTTACTGATGGAACATGCAAGTGTGGCTTGGAATGTCCTCTTATTCTTCCCAAGGTAACCATTTCACAATAGAGCTACAGCAGTTTTTTTTTTTTAGATATTTATATATTTGCTTTTCTCATTTGGAATTTTATTTTTATATTAGTTCTCCAATCATATATTCATTTTAATTAGACATCTTTTATATGCATTTTGCAATAATTAAAAATTATGGAAAATTATTCAAGTCATTTTCAGACATGACAAACTATATTCATATTAAATAATATTTCATTAAAACCACAGTTGCTCTTTTTTATTAGAGCTATTCCTATGCTCAGTATTTAATAGTGTAATATTTTTTAAACTACTATAAGCGGTCAAATCTACAGTGTTATTTTTAGCATGGATGTTGATAAATCTGTCACAGATACTTCTAAAACAACAAAGCTAAACCCTCATAGCCAAAAATATGAAACTATTTTTACTCCTTTATAAGGTAAAGAAAAAATAAGTCTTTTAAAATAGTAAAATATTATTTGCTAGAGAAATATATCATTATTTTCTGAATGTGAATTATAGTGCTAATTTTAAAGCTAAAGATTAATGAATTACTTTTTCCTTTTTATTTGTATGTCTCTGCATTCTAAAAAAGATTTACAAGATAAATAAGAGTTTTAATAGTAGAGTAATATATTTTCTTTATCAATGAAAAGGTAATATTAATAGTAATAAAACAACACCAAAGAAAAAGTATGCAGAAATGTCATAGCTTTTTGTTTGTTATTTTAACTCTACTACTTCTGTTTTTATACTGTTTAAACATCAGGAAGTACTTAAAACTGGAAACTTTATTATATGTTATACCTTTCCATATATTTATCTTGACTATCTTAGAATTAGTATAATTTTTATTATTTATTTTACCACTAAAAGCCATGAGTTCATCAGAAGTATTTATTAAGTTACAGAATGCTGCTTTTCTTAAATTTAAAAATTTAAATAAGTTTTCTTCAAGCTTATAGCTTAATCTAGGCACATTTTTTTTCTTTTTAAAAACAAGAGGATCATTTTATTAAATGTTTTCATAGATATTCTAAATAGAGGTTGTGCTTTTTCCAGGTGTTTAATTTTGATCCTGGAGCTGCTGTGAAACAAAGAACTGCAGAAGATGTTAAGGCAGATGAAGATGTCACAAAGCTATGCATACACAAAAGGAAAATCATCGCAGTGGCCACACTTCATAAAAGCATGGAAGCCCCACATCCTTCTCTGGTGCTCACCAGTCCCGGAGGAGGAACAAGTACGTAGTATGGCTGAGAGACTAGGAATTGTCCTCCCCACTCCACTCCAAGAAAAGGAGCTAGAAATCACCTTGCAAGCATTTTCCTATTCCACGTTTTAAACATATACTATGCTTTTAAGGTTTTGTATATTTTGTGGTTTTACTACAAATAGCAAATTCATTCTCAAAAATTACCATGAGTTCATTTCCCAGAATTTCTTATCTGAATCATCTAGTTCTACAGCCAGAATAAACACTAATGAGCACATTACAAATACTGTGCAGGTGTGGAGAGGTAAACTAACAAAAGAAAAGGTACCATTGGTTTTTAGAAATAAAATGAAGCCATTTCCCTAGATCTAGACTAGAACATGGGATAGCAAGTCCCCAAACACAATGTAGCAATGTGGTTAGGAAGTAGCCCTGTTATTCTTTCAGTTATTTAATAGCATTTTACTGAACATCTACTAAACAGAAATCACCTTGCAAAGGACTTTAAATGAGGCCTCCACCAATACACACATGCTTTCTTTAAAAAAAAAAAAAAAAAAAAAAGTTAAGCTACAGAAAAAAATGCAAGGATAGTTCATAGAATACCCAAATTCCCTTCCCTTAGATTCAACAATTTACATTTTGTTACAGAAAGTTGCACATATTGTCACAATTCACCTCTGAATATTTCAGCACACAAGGACATTCCCAGATATAATGAGTCTCATTATCACATTCAGGAAATTTAACACTTGATACAATACCATTACCAAATATGCAGTCTATCTATATTTGAATTTCTCCAGTTGTCCTAATAATGCCCCCTTTAGCCTCTTTTAAAATTGTCTTTTTAAAAATCTAGGATGCAACCAAAGATTGTGCACTGCAGTTAGCTAGTGCATTACTTTAACCTATATCAACCCTGCTCCCTCCTGATTTTGCAGTCTTCCATGACATTGAAATTTCGAAGAGATCAGGCCAGCTTTGCAGGATGTTCCTCAGGTTGGAGTTGCCTGTTTCCTCACATTCAAGTTAAGCATATTTTGGTAGGAGTACTGCATGGGTGATATATCCTCATCAAAACATGATGTCAGTTTATCCCATGCTGATGACACTAAGTTTGACTGCTTGCTTAAAGTTGTATCTATCCAATTTTTTCATTGTGGAGGAACCTTTTTCTTTTTATGATTCATATATGCTTTGTGAAATTATACTTTGAGGCTGAGGAACTTCTTTCCAAAAAGTATGAAATATGAATTCCCTCCAACCTGTTATAGTCCACTTAATACTTGAACTATTTAATATTTAATTCAGAATAAGCTATGGCTAAGTACCAAAGCATTTGTTGATGAGGGATAATCAGCACTGTTCTTCAGAGTTCTGAAAAATAGGCATGATAAGTGTGATCTATAGAGATCAGAAAATAATGGGACTTAGACATATTAAAGAAGTAAGAAAATTGTTCTTTAAAATGAGTGTGGCATAATTGAGGGATAATATGCAAACTCATCTGACTTGAATGGAAAATTAAATAAGTGGAAGTAAATTGGGTGTAAGTAAATTGTTGAGAACTTTGGATGCAAAGAACAATTACCACATCATATGGGTAAAGATTCACACTTAGAACTCATGTGAAGAGGCAAATTTGACAATTAGCTTCTTTCCAATAACCCTCTAACCTTTAAGCTTTTTTTTTTTTTTTTTTTTTTTTTGCGGTACTGGGGATTGAACTCACGGGCATTCTACCTCCGAGCTATACCCCCAGCCCTATTTTTTATTCTTTATTTTGAAACAGGGTCTCACTAAGTTGCGGAGTGCCTCACTAGGTAGCTGAGGCTGGCCGCGAACCCAGATCCTCCGGTCTCAGCCTCCCAACTGCTGGGATTACAAGCGTGCACCACCACGCTCGGCTCCTTTAAGCTTTTAAGAGAACTAATCTAAAAAAAAAAAATGCTTTACTAAGGTATGTAAGAAGAAATAAAGTGGATATTTATTTTTTAATAAGATACAATTTAAAAATTGAAAATTTAAAGATATATTAATAGTAAAATTTTATTTAAGATTGACCATTCTCCTGCCACCTTTATGAGCTATGTTTTCATTTTTTTTTTTTTTTGCGGTACCGGGGATTGAACTCAGGGGCATTCTACCTCCGAGCTACACCCCCAGCCCTATTTTTTTTTA